>JAOBBB020367991.1:2566-28793 GCA_025331005.2 Zoanthus gigantus
ATTTGCTACCCTTGGTCACATGTGCTCTGACTGACTACCCTTGGTCATATCTAGTGCTATGATTTGCTACCCTTGGTCACATGTGCTCTGACTGACTACCCTTGGTCATATCTAGTGCTATGATTTGCTACCCTTGGTAACATGTGCTCTGATTTTCTAACCATTTTTTTAAAAAAATATCTTGCACACTTTTTCTTTATCAGAGCATACAATTTGTGCTGATGTGTTGTTTTTTTCATTCTTAAAAGTCAGGTTTATTTCTTATCTAGCTATGCGTCATAGTTTGGCTTACAGCTCTACTTTCATTTGAAGTGGAACAGCCCCAAGTCCAAGAATTAAGAAACACAGTTTTGCCTTCGCGTATGTAATAATTATTCAATAACTTTTTTTTCAAAATCTGTTGAGCTTGCTGGTTTCGGCTAGTAATATTTGCTTTAGTCCCCAAGCTTTTGCAAGTTTCTCAAAAAACTGGGAAACATGAATTAATGTTAGTTTCTTACCAAGATGTTTTAAAAAAGCTCAAATGTTCGTTCAGTAAAAGCATATCCTGGTGGTTGTTGAAGTGATATCTATTTATGTGCCATTGTTATCGCTCCGTACGAACACTTTACTTATTGAGATATGAGAATATATTGACCACCCATGAATACAGCCTGCGTTGAATCCACCCCAGGCACTTTGAACGGTCGATTTAGTCGTTTATATCGGAGATACACAGGCATCTATGAATACCATCCTTAACTTATCTGAAAAGTTTTACACCGCCTTGCAACCGGATATGAAGCTGTATTTTTTCTTGACGTGCGGTTTTTTACCGGATGCACTAAACAGCGAGAGAAGCGCATTTTTGTCAGTTTTGTGAGGATGAGTAAAGACAATTGGTGTTAATTTTCAGTTTGCCTATGAATGACATTGTAGAGCGACACTTTCTGACCATAAATCATATTTGATAATTTTTCCGTTTTGTGGTCATTGTTATCAAACCACGACTAACTGTTATCAGATGCCTTCAGATTGAAGAAATGTTCTAATAGTAATAGCCGCTTGTCTGTGACTTCCGTTGGAAACGTTTTAAAAAAGCACGATTAAAGTGCCATTTGATTTCAAAGAGAGATATACTATTTTGAGAACTTAGCAAGCAATGTAACCAGACAACATTGATTGAGTTGGACAAACATTGACGCGCCATATAATTTTAACTTGTTTTTTTTTTTATCTTTTGTGACATCCATTCCCGCTCTTTGCTGTATTTTTATTTTAAAAAAAAGACGTTTGTTATTCTATTTGCGTCACTTCCGTTCTTCAATTTCTTTACAACAAGCGAAATCACTCCACATGCTCTGACAAAGGGCTAACGCTCAAAATGTTCTAACAGTTACTTGTTCAAAGAAAGCGTTCTACCACTCGCCGAATAAGTTCAGTAACTATTATTTTTCAAAAACTATTCAACGAAAATCCCATTTAGCAACTGAAACTCTCTGAAACGCTCTTGGCGTCAAGACTTCATTATTTTTTAAAAAAACAAATTTTTTAAGTCAGCTTTGTGCTTTCCCAAACTTTTCAACCTGGAGTTGATTAAACCAACTGTTTCACTTACCCACTGACACACTTATTAAAATATCTGCAGTTTGAGCGGCAATGAACTGTGAAACAAAAAAAATCTGCATATTTGTTGTTGTGTTGGTTTTAACGGCCATTACTTCTGGCATTTTTAAAAATCAACAGATATGTTAAAAATTATTTTTACCAAAATTATTCTTTTTTAAAAAGCACAACCAGACAAATGCTTTTCAAACGTCTTACGGTTTGAGACAGCGGAAAATATTCACAGCATACAGCTGAGCACTGTTTAAGTTGACTAATTAAGCTTGTCAAAGGACAATTACGATGTCAGGAGAAAACAAAATCCCGTGTCGTGATTGGTTAGACGTCGCCCCAACTACTCTGGTTATTTGAGCATTGTTGCTCTTTTCAACCTGAAATCACGCTTGACTGAGTATGCGCATTGTCAATTTGTGTTGTTTTCACAGTTGTGTGTAAGTTTTTATTCTTTCTTGGCAATAAGAAAAGTACAACTCTCCATGAATGCTTTGAAGCTGTCTTATTTGTTCTTCCCCACGCATATTTTAGGTCATTTTGACAAGACGATGTGGATTTTCGTGTTATTCTGTTCCTCGTTATTCGTACTACAAGGTAAGTGACCATTCAAGCTTGAACAACGATCGTCTGTGTATCATCAAAACGTTTTACAAAGAACTTTCTAGACCATCCTTTTTAACCTATTAGTTCATATCGATTAAGAAATGAGACGCTAGTTTTGAATTTGTGAATGATTTATTGAATGTGCAGCATAAAGCACGCAAGTGGTTTTATGTCTACCGAGCGTGATTAACATTTAATACGGCACCGACCAGCGATGCCACATAGGTACTACTTTAGATGAAATTACAAACGGTTTTGTTATTTGCCTGGACTAACTTTCTCCACTTACTCCGAAACTTCATAAAATCTGTAAAGTTAACGGCGTGCTTAGAACTAAGCCATTCTTTATTATTCATTTATCAACGATCCCACTCCATTCCATTAGGATTCAGTCATCCTAGAATGGGATAAATTAGAACATTCTGATACCAATATCAAACCAACTGTGTTAATATCAAAGGTTGATATTAAAATTTAAAAATCACCGTGATCTCTTTATTGTAAACATATTGTGCTTTTTTAAGTTTATCTAAACAAAGTTTCCTTTTGCTACTAAGGACGGAATCATTTTAGTAAAGAACTTATAATTTATAGACTGTTGTGTTGTTTATAGTGCATAGTATAACAATCAAGCCGCTTATCTTACTTAACTTTAGCTTCATTCTAAAGTATTTTCTGACCAAGCGTAGTTGATTCCTCTGAAATGTAATAGATTTATAAATTTCTTCATAACCTATTGCCCACAATTATCTAGTGTTCTTGTGTTCTTTTAACCTACCGTACAAAGGGAGGTATAAGTAAAAATCCCAGTCTTGAAGTCCAACTGACTGATGGCGCTTCTCTCTTCAGCATGCTGTCAGTCGAGCAGCGATCCCGGTGAAGGAAAAGGCCCTCCTCCTGTAATTCAAGCACGAGCTGGAGCCGATGTTGTTTTAAACTGTGATGTAGCAAGCAAGATCCAAGATATTTATTTGTTAGAGTGGAGAATGAATGGTTCAAAGACTCCCATCTTTATGAAGTTTATGAAGTTTCAAAATCCACATGTAGACAGCCGCTACTCTAGGCGGCTACACATAGTTAACAATTCGGCTATTCTCATTTCTGGTGTTAAAGTCACCGATGCAGGGATGTATAGCTGTCGAATTATTCGGTCGGGATCAACTAGTTTTGTTCAAATACCTGGAACGCCAGTCATTTTAAAAATCAAAGGTGAGTTTTAGTTTTGTAATCTTACTTAAAAGAAACAAGTGATATCAAGGGTTGCAGTGCGTTTCTCGTGAGCCAAATACGTTCACAGTTTTTATTATTATAGAGTCATTATATTATAATGCAGGGTGAAAAGAATTAGAGTTCATTTGAACTCAAGCTCCGCATTATAAGAACATATGAGCAAGTTGAAACCAAGACGTTTTATTCACAGCTGCACCCAAAACTTAGAAAAGATTTTATTTCCAAAACTATGTGATGAACAGCCTGTAGGTTTTAAAATGCTTAAAATGTAAGTACTTTGTAATTGATTGACTCCAGTTTTTCATAAACTAGAGCGTAGTAAGGCAGTTAAGGCGCTAAACCAAAGGATTGGCCGTAACACTAGAAGTATAATTTAGCCTCTTGAGTCTTTTTCGCTAGTTTTTGCTCCCCCGTTACGTTCTCAGAACCTAACACTTGTCTTCCGTTTCACACATTAGAGTAAAAAATCCGGAAACACTGCGTTTGACTTTCGGAAATAGCGAAGGTTTTAACCGAGACGTGTTCGCTTTTACTAAAAAGGCAAAACTTTTCGATAAGTTTTTATTGAAAAATTGTTAAACGAAGATGACAAATTCACAAACTGTTGAGATATACACCCAATTGAGAGGGTCCTATACTCTGGCTATAGGACCAGTCTTAGTTCCCAATTTGAATATTTGTCGAAAGCGTTTCTAAAATTTAGTAATTATTAGTCGCAGTTAACTCAGAAATGTAAGTTAGTAATTAAACCCTATTTTGGTTTTAGGATCTTAGGTGAAACTGTCCTCGGTGTTTGTACGTTCTTGCTTTGAGCTATTTTTAAAAAAGTAAAATGTTCTGGTTTTCGAGGTGATTTGGTCAGCAGTAAGCCGTCGGCATAATTTACGCGCCATCGCACTTTTTAATCCCGCTGTGTGTAATAAACAGAAGAAATTTCTGAACCGGGCGGAAATATTCTATTCATAAGTAAATTTTGATCACACCTTTGCAATTGATATTGCTTGCTTGTTTTTTGCAAGTTGAGAAACAAAGCGATTACAGAAGAAAACGATAAGAGTTAGAAGTTATCACTGCAATATTTTTTGTGGAACCGCGTTATATTTGTTTATCGTCAATTTTTTTTTTTTTTTTATCAAAACGCGATTCCTTTGGGAAAATTGAACTTAAATTTGCGACTTTTATGTAAATCCATCTGCAAGTTTTGACACCTCTTTGTTTTCTACTAAGAGTACATGAAACCAGAGAGAGCATTCATATTTTAAATCTGTAAATAATTTATAAGTAGATGGTGAAATTTATAAAAAGCTTTGTCTGAATGTGTGCGTCAGTCGCTATCGAGTTTTTGCTATTTCGTACGTTGCGCATTGATAAAAACAGTATGGCATTTCAGATTATGTTTTATAATAATTCACGGATCTTTTCTGGTCCTAGTGGAATTAGAAATTTATTCAATAACGATCCGTTTGTGTACTTTGTACAAACACTGTAAGTACTAAGGAAACCGAATCGATATTAAATTGTGCAACCCATTAAATACCTCAGTAACCATTTTATAGAAACCGCCCCAAACTGACCACAAGAAATCAAATTACAGAACCAAAAATGGGCCACGACTACATTGTAATGTTTCGATTAAGATGAAAAATGTTTCCGGTGTCAAAGCTAAGTTTTTTCGATAAACAAACTTTGTCATTTTTTTTTAATTTTAAGGACGTTTGGAAATGTCAGCGGAAATCTTTTATATACTGAATTTTTTGTTTTAAAAATCCTTTGCGAGAGCTAAATGAAGCATTTAGTGGAACTGGAACATTTTGTGGTTTGCAACGTTTAAAATGAAACACTGTCACTGAATACTTTTCAAGATTTTAAAATAAAATGTACAACTTTTAATTTTGGAATATGTTTTAATCATCTCTTAAAATTGTTTTAACCAAAGCTCTTTTAAAAAAATGTTTGCTTAAAGGTTCCAATATCATTCGTTTTTTAACCAGTATTGTTTGTTTTTTAGACAAACGCTCTTTATTGACTTTATTTTATGATATCATAAGCTAAACTTTCCTAGGTAACGTAAGACAAAAAGTTCTGACCTCCTCCTTCAACAAGTCTTTGCGGCGAATATAACTGAACGCCGTTGTCAGTTTCTCCTCCATATATAGTAGTTCTTTATTCTCTTAATCGATGTGTCATTTCTTAAAATTGATAGAAAGTTTGCATAGACGCAAATGGTAGATTATTATTGAATGATATTGAGATTGCAAACAGCTGCGTTTTGTTTCAGTTTATTTATAAACCGCCAAAGTATAAAATCGGTACCAAAGAAAATTTCCGGCTGTCATTTTCCTGTAATAAAATATGTAATAAGTAGCGATTAAAATATCTTTCGTACAAAAAAAAGGGTTTGTCTTATTGTTGTGGAAGTTGTGGATGAGGCAACTGTTTAGACAAACTTGTTTATCTCAAATCAAAGGCAAATAGGTGTAACCGTTCTAACTTAAATTTCTAACTTCACTCGGCCTTAGCTCTTGTTCCTCCATATTTCAAGACCTCTCCACGTGCCATAATATCAGCAGTCGAAGAACGCCCGCTGACACTGGAGTGTCTTGTCGGCGGTTTTCCTCGACCAAAAGTTCAGTGGTTTAAGAACAACGACGAACTTCCTTACGAACGTATATCTATTATCCAAGGCAGTTGGTTGACATTTAATCCAGCTGTACTGAAGGACAGCGGGCGCTATCACTGTGCGGTTGAGAGCGAAGCGGGCTTCTTACGCCACGAATTCTACGTTACTATTGAACGTAAGAGTTTGACGAATTGTTTCATTGCACGAACACGCTCCGCTTAATTTTCCCGTTGTCATCCAACAAGCACTGTTCAATTACGCTGCCTCAAATGAGGAATTGTTTTTAGTTTGTAATTTTGAAAACTTTCCATTTTTTTGTTCATCCGTGGTCATCGTTCACTATATCTTGCAATGTTTACGTTTAGAGTTGATTAAAAACGTTTTTGTTTGTTTTGGTCAAAGGATTTTGACATTTGAAATCCTATCAACTTGCGTTTGGTGGGTAAGCCGTATTAACTAGATTAGTGAATGTTGCTTTGAGGCCAGCCAACGAAGTCGGTTGCCTATGCGTTATATAGGAAACTTAAGACTGAAATATTTGTTATCGATGTAGGTAGTTTAAGGGGCTGACGCATTGACTGTGAACCATTTGTCAGAGCAGCAGTGGTTCAGGAACAAGGACAAACCTTTCGGCTTAGCAAACGACTATCAATCGTCCGGTGAACGCTGGAAATTGCGTTATTTTCTTAGGCAACTTGAGGCGATAGTTATGAATTTAAAATTTTAACCGTGAGTTGTCGAAGTTACTTGTTATAACTACTCGCCGACGGACTAACATTTTCAATGTTCAGTCGTAATATTTAACTGATATCGTAGCCGTTGAAAATTTGATCATGACTGTAAATCATAAACACTTTTTGCAAGGAGTTCTAAGTTGTTAAAAATACCTTTTTGATACAGAATTGTAAACAGTTACAAGATTCTTCATTGTTGCTAGTTTTACTTTCTCCAGATAAAACTTCAATGAATTGCTCATTGTTATTTTGCAAGCAGTTATTTTGTCTTCAGTAATACAAATTAAGTTATGGAATTGTCGATTATAAGGATCTCACTTAGTAGTCTTAGCTTAAGACAGTTAGGCCTTTTGTCGGATACACGATAAAAGGGCTAGGCAAATGGCTATATAACCGTCACGATTATAAGGCAAACAGGATATAGGACATACACGGCTATACGGCAAACCGACAGGACGTATGACACACACAGCTACACGAGAAACAGTTTATTGGGCACTGCAAGTTTAAAAATTACCATAAAGGCTAGCAATGCAGTTGCTTTTCTTCAGTTGGAAGTTTGCCATTTCTCAGTCGCTTGTGAAATCGTTGTTGTTTTGGCTAATACGAAACATTTTCTCTCCACACCAAAGTTTTTAATGTAAAAGAAAACGATTCGTATCAAACCGTTGTATATACAAACGTGGTCACTCCAGTTCTTACATTCAGTTCCATTCTCATACATTCGCATTCTGCGTTAACAAGTATTAAGAAGGCATAATTATTCGATCTTGTTATATTTGATTTTGTTTTTCTTATTGTAATAACTTTTTTCACAATCTACACTTTAGGCGACACAAGCGTAAAACCATCACGACGTAAAACAGTCACTGAAAGATATCCGGCCGTTCTTGATTGTTTGACGGAAACCACTTTATCACATACCTCTTCTCATTTCTTCACTTGGAGCAAAGACGGTGTGAATTTAAAGGATAACGAGAGACTAACAGTACTCCAGTCGGGAGCCTTATTTATTCGATCATCTCAACGGACAGACTCTGGAGTCTATGCTTGCGCTGCCAAAACGTTTGATTCGTCAGGTTTGGTGACGTATCCTGGCGCTAAGATTCTGCTTGACGTTCAATGTAAGTTGTTTGTTAGTACATAACATTGTGCCAATAATCTCCCCTCCCCCCCTCCCTAGTTTGTAAAGTTAGATGTCAAAAACTCTGAATTAAAATGTAGTAGAACCAATATATGAACCAGATGTAGTTTTCTTGTTAAACCTTCATCATTAAATATTTTAGGAACACAAGACCACAAAATTAGTTAATATTTTTTTCGTGGAGGTGAGGTTGTTGCAGAATTTTCTAAATTTCACAAATTTATTTTTTTCGTGGATGTGAGGTTGTTGCAGAATTTTCTAAGTTTCACAAATTTATCTATTTTCCATACGTGTTTACAATCTCAACCTACTCTCTCTATCTAGTTTATTTACAGGTAGATATAGTTTATAATCTCAACCTACTCTCTCTATCTAGTTTATTTACAGGTAGATATAGTTTACAATCTCAATCTACTCTCTCTATCTAGTGTATTTACAGGTAGATATAATTTTATAGTTCAAAGTGTTTACGTTGAGATATACAAAATATGGGATACGTTAGTATACTTTGTCCTAATAACTACAACATGACTAGATTTTTCTCGTAGGTAAGGACCAGTACTTTCCGTGCATTTTCCACCTACGTATACTTGATGTGGTATCAACCGTCACGTCCCAATAAGTTGGAACTGCTGTCACCACTCGCGTTAAGGCAACAATTAGTGTCTTATTCTACTTATAAATAAACCACCGTTTTTTTTATAGACGAACGATACTCTAGTTTTAAAAGCTAGGATAATTAGCAACATTTTTAGAACAGAGGACTTATCTAGAACTCAAACATACTAGTTCCACTTAATTGATCTAACTTAAAGGGAGTAAAGCGTCTTATTACAGATGCTTTGGGCTTATACAGTTTGACGGTTCTGATGCATTTCAGATATTTAATTTCTTATTAATTATCATGTTTATTAATACAGTTGCTTTTGGGTTTGGGATTAAATACTAATTGGAAAACCAAAGTCGCAGCATATAATTTATGGTGGGTGGGGCCCTACATCAGTACAACCCATCTTTCCCCTTACGATGGTTATAAATTGTTACCTGCATTCCATAGATTTGTTCTCTCCACAGTTCCTCCGGTGATTGTTTCTATCAAGAATGTAGTATCAGCGCCGGAGGCATCCGACGCGCGGTTACCTTGCGTCTCCAAGGGTAACCCGGCCACTTCACAAACCAACTGGACCCTGGACGGTCACAATGTGTTGCTGTGGCCTCGTTTCATTGTTTTACAAAAAGGAACGTTACTAATTCGTAACGTGAAGCGCTCTGATGTGGGGTCGTACAAGTGCACTCCAATTAACAGCGTTGGTGTTGGGATATCGAAGGAGAGTAAACTTGTTGTAAAAAGTAAGTATTGAAAACATATTTTTTAGTCAACTTGTTTTATGTAAAGAACTTCAGTAAGCAATTCTGATATAGTAACCTAAAGAAACAATTTTCAACGAGAGTGAAGCTGTGGCGTTTCCGTTTCAGCGTTGCTACCAACTGAGCTTTAAAACAATAGGTCTGTCTATTTGCTTAAGAGTTTTCAACGATTACTATAAATACATTTTAACCACGAATATCACATTTGCTTTATTGAAGAATCCTCATAATAATTGTTCATTAAACGGTCATTACTTATAACAGTGTAGCCGCCAAACCTTAAAGTGTACAAAGATTGCCGATAAGTTTGGCTTAGTTCCAGCCCTATGGATATTGGTTTTATATTGTTGTCTAAGTCAGGTTTGGTTTTTAGAATAAGATTTCAATCTAAAAAACCCCTGTTAATTTTGTGAATGTTATAAATAAGAATATTACACTATCATTTTACCAGATATTTAAAATGACTTTGATATAATGCACCAACGAAATACCGACTTGTAGGGAAGGAACAAACATATTTAAGATTTTGAATAAGAAAACGAAAAGCTAACTTTTTTTCTTTTCAAACTCTCGCCAGTTCTCCCTACATTTACTTTGGTACCACCTGCAATCTTGACCGTGCGTACTGGCGACACTATTAGACTCAAGTGTGCAGCGGTATCAGAAATGGTGCCAAACGTCTATTGGGAGCGCAAAGACAAGCCTTTGCCCGCAAAGCGCACGCTGACAAATGGTGGGAATCTGACTATTGTTAATGTTAAGAAGGGAGATCACGGCGTGTACAATTGCATTGCAAGCACAGCCAATGGGAAGGCATCGTACTCAACAACAATTGCAGTTATGTGTGAGTAAACTACAATAATACTTCCAAACCTTTGGATAATCTGATCTGGTGCTTTATGGCTACAAATGCCACGTTCACAAGTGCTGTAAACAATTTGTTTATAACATCACTGTTTACAATCGGGTTTATTTGCATACAAATTAAGGTTAGCTCATATACAGAAGATTACACTTTAAAGCTTAAAAAGACATATTTAACATACAAAGTTATGAAACTTTTAGGTCGATGTTTACAGTTTGTAAGAAGATGTCAGTGTTCTAAAAACCTCAAAAATGTTGGGTGGGTTTCGAATTCCTGGTGGCCGCTGATTTAAATAACTGTAGACGCATTTTAGTCTTAGCCTCGTTTTGTTGTTAAATATTCAAAAATTTTAGTTTTAATTTTAGGCTGTACTGTACAAATTGAATCCGTTATCGTTGTAATCGGCGGTCACTTTAAATTCGAAAATGGTCTATTGTTGTTGAGTTATACATTTATGTCAATCAACCTAACATACTAAATTAACATATCAACATACATGTTAGAAATTTTAGGAAACCGTTATGTTCTTAAAAAAAGTACGTTTTAAAGAAAACTTTTCAAGTGCATCGCTGAGTAGGTGAAGCACGTGGTTTAATCAACTCTAGGTTGAAAACTTTAATCTTCGCCATAGGAAGAGTAACAAGATGACGTTTATAGCGTTAGCCCTTCGTTAGAGCAACTGAAAGCCAAAGTTCGATACGACAGATTTTCTATGGTGATAAACTTTTTAATAGAGAGTTGATTAAACCACGTTCAGGAAAGAGCATATATGATCTAGATATTTCATTACTCACTTTGATCACTCGATAAACCTTGTCAAGTTTCAATTCAAATTATATTTGTCTTTGTTCATTGCTAATAATGATGGGTAGACTGTAAACAATGACGTCAGAAAAGATTCATTAATTTGTCATATCTTTGTTGTTATCATTGTTGTTCTCACGATGTATTATCGATTACCATTAGCCACCCCAGGTCAACCTACAATCACCAGCGTTAGAATTGAACATGATCAATCCAAGTACAGGAGCAAGAGATCCACAACTGTGTCTGCATTTGTCACTTGGAGGCCTGGATACGACGGTGGCTCACCGCAACGATTTGAAGTGTGGCATCGTGCGTCGTCACAAAAGGAATACCAGTGGAAACATTCGAAGCCTCTCTCAGCAGATGTGACATCATACAGGATAAAAGACCTCTTAGATGGAGAGGTTTACCTATTCAGCGTGAGAGGTATTAACAAGGAAGGTTCAGGGCCGTTCAGTTTAAGGAAGAAAGCGGGACCTGGAATACCACCTGACTCTCCACTTCTTCCAGATTTCAGTGGTATGTTAAAAGACCTTTTTAACGATCTACGGCCACACGATAGTTTTCGTTATGCGTTTATCAGTGTTAAAAATCCGCGCAAGGGTTTGATGTGTATTCTGCTAAAGAAAAAATACTTCGTTTCCATTTAGATTTGATGCCGAGTTTTGAGCATAATAATGGATTTCGACCGCCGCTTCGTTCCGCGGTGAACTGTACTTTCTTTAACAGCACGTGTAACTACAGCGGTACTGACAAAAAATACCCATGCAACCGTTTACAATATTATTATCATTCTCATAATCACCTAAGGGACTGTGTGCGTATTATGTGTATCAGTTGGCAAACACAATCTTTCATTCTGATTATAACGTCAATGACAAAGAAATCTTAAACTTCAACCAATTCAAAATTCTGAAACAATGACATTCATCAAGAATTTGAAACCTTCTCTTCATTCCCAATCAGACTCATTAAAGCAAAATTGTTTATCTGACCTTTGTTTGACTCAAATTATTTGTTTGGTTTTTTGTTTGTTTTCCATTTTTTATTCATAACTATGTACATACATTTTATAAGTTATTTACATTCCATTACGTCGTTTAACTGATTTATGTCTGTGATAATGACAAGTTGAAGTTATCGAAAGGTCAACTTTTAGTGTCAGTACTTATTTATTAGTTATTTAATTCAATTATTCACTTTCAAATACTTAAATAAAGAAAATATAAAAATACGGATAACCTGTATTTACCGGGAATGAACGAGCGACTCGAAATGATTACATTTTGGTTCATCCTTTTCTGTTTAGGTACGCCACTTCCTCCAACTGATGTTACGATGAACATTACAGCCAGCGGTTATTACGTATACTGGAGTTACAATGCTCTTCCAGGCAGGCCAGAGGTTGATTCTTTCAAGATCCAGTACAAAAAGGTCAACAAATCCGTAACATGGATAACAGCTGCGCCTACGATCCCTTATAACCAGCGGATGTACCTGTTAAAGGCAGAGATGATAGACGAGGGAACTCAATATGATTTTCGCGTGTTTGCCTCGGCCGGTAGCACTGTCAGTAGTGCGGCTTACGTCAGCAAAAGATTCTTAATAGGTATGATATCTTAACCAGGGGTGTTACAATACTCCGAATTTAGGGGGAGGGAGTGGTGGAACCTTTTTAGAAAGACATAACCAAGAAAGCTTTAAGACGCTTTGCAAAAAACCTAGTCAATGGAATACAAATGGATGAATATTTCAGACAGTTCCTATCAATTTACTAGAAACAATTTCCCACCATTTGTAACTGTGTATATGTAGGCCTGGTCGTGGACTAAGCTTTGTGCGACCTTTGAACTAATTTTTAAAAAGAACTGTACCATACATTTAAAAAAGCTGTTCTTTTATTCCTTAATTGAACAAAAACAAAGACAATAAAATCATCCTTCCGTTTCCAAACTTAGCAGTTGTTCCCCTCCCATACCTGACGCTAGCTATACCCCTGGAAACATATTTTTTCAGTTTTCTTTCTGCGTTACCACCACCATCGTCATCGCCATCATCTTCAGCGTCATCACCATCTTCATCGTCATCATCACAATTATCATAATCGTCATCATCATTGTCGTCGTGTTTCCTATCTTTTCTTTCATCATCACTGTTCCCATCATTATCACCACCATCATCATCACCGTCATCATCATCATCATCATCATTACCGTCAGCATCACCATCATCATCATCATCATTATCATCATCACCATCATCATCATCATCCTCCTCCTCCTCCTCCTCATCATCATCATCATCCTCCTCCTCCTCATCATCATCATCCTCCTCCTCCTCCTCCTCCTCATCATCATCATCATCATCATCATCACCATCATTACCATCATCATCATCATCATCATCATCACCATCATCATCATCACCACCATCATCACCATCATCATCATCATCATCATCATCACCATCATCATCATCACCATCATCATCATCACCATCATCACCATCATTACCATCATCATCATCATCACCATCATCATTATCATCATCACCATCATCATCACCATCATCGTCATCTTTACTGTCATCATCACTGTTCCCATCATTAGCATCATCATTATCATTAACATTGTCTTTATTGCGAACACCACCATGATTAGACTCACTCCACTATCATTACCATTATCACCTCATCATCATTATCATCAACATCCGTTATTGCTTTCATGTTCCCCACCAACGTTACTCCCTCCATCACAAAAAGCATCAATGCTATCCCCATTGCGATCATTACTACTCCCATTACCATCTGACGCAACATCACCGTCATGTCAGAGGTCTACCATGGGTTCCCTAGTGAGGATTTAAGGTACAACAAGTCTTTGGAGGATGTTACATTCTTGTTTAAAAATAATCTTTGACAATTCTAGAAAGTATGGTTAGTCAATTATTAAAGTATATTTCTTTAATGAAATATCCTTCAAAATTTAAACGTTCCGTTTTGCTGTTTTTAGCAATTCAAATCTGCTAATACACCAGACATTAACTGTCTTCTTGTAGAGTATTTTTAACAAAAATATTGAAGTGTGTCTGTGGGTACCTCAACTTTCATGGTTGAAATGTTTATACGAACTTCGCTGTAAGTAGTTTACGAAGCTGACGGTTCAATTGTTAGTTCTTCATCTGTTGCCTTGATTTCTTTGCCCGTCGTCAAAGCAACGGAGATGATCAAATATTTTAACCAGAGAACTGTATACACCATGCGTTTTTCATCTCGCTAAGAGTCCATGCCCTTTAGTCTACTCCCTCTTGAAAAATTCTGGTGACACCGACGTAGAATCTCAACTTAATCTTCGATAAATGTTTTGTTCCCTTAAAGCTACCCGCCTCGATTAGTTTTGCTATCTGCGGTGTAGCTCTGCAGTATACATCGTAAACTGTTTTTTTGCTTTCTTAAATAAAATGTTGTTGTTGTTGTTGTTGTTGTTTTTGTTGTAGCTCGACTCGATAATCTTGAAAATTTTAACCTTGAGTTGCCTAATTTACCCGTCAAACTATCGTCAGCTCGTCGTGTTTTGCGTGACCATCTTCGCTGGAGCCTTAATCGGGCATTGAGCTTTTCGGATTTTTGTTGCTTTCTTTTTACTGTTGAATAAAACTTAATTGGAGCAGCCTTACTTAATGGGAATAGCGGCTTTGTCTTTGACAACCGACATCAAATGAAGGATTTAATTAACAATCATTGAAGCCCTGTGTGGATTCTTTTACCTCGAAAAGACAATGGTGGAAAAAACTGTGCTAATTGACTTGTCAAATTGGCCAGCATGTACTGTAAATTTATAACAACACAGAATCGCAACAGTTATCCCTCGACAAACAGAAAGGCTAAGAAATTTGTCGTTTATTTGATTTAAATTTCAATAAGGTAAACAGAGATTCAGATTATTATTGCTTTTAGAAAACGTTTTGTGTTTTTCTTTTACTCTATAAACAGTTACTATCGTCAGAAGCGTAACTGTCAATTGAACAAGTATATCTTGAATCAGTAAAATTTTTCTTTTAGTTTATTCAAAGGTTTAATATATTTCATTTTTCAATCTTTTATCAAATTAAGGATCAATTTGCTAACTATTTCAATTATTTTTGTTTGATAGCTCTCTTTTTGTTGAAAGTCGAATACAATCGATAGAAGTTAGATACTAACGGCTCTCTCATTTAAACTGGCAACGCATGAACAGCTTTTATAAGTCGGCACCGTTGACACGTCTGGCATAATTTGTGCAAGCAAACAAAAGGCTTGACAATCAGTTCATGTCTCCACAAGAATGTTTTTCAGGCAGAAAAAATGAAATGCGTTAAGAAATCCAGGGGAAAGACGGCTTATTCTTCTTACATTTTCATCGCTGTTTTTTTTTCAGCTGCTCCTATTTTGGGTAAACGCGCAGGCGTAGACGAAACTTTGCCGATCGTTGCTGGAGTTATTGGAGCAGTGGTTTTGTTGGTCTTAATTGGTCTTGTTTGCTTCTGTTTTGTTCATTGGAAAGCCAAGAAGAGACGTAAGTTATTTTTTAAATCTGTTTATATTTAGCTGCAAAAGAGCCGCGAAATGATGCAAGTTTACTAAAACGATTAGTTACTTTGCATTCATTGGTTTTTAGTACAAAGTTTGAGCAAAAATCACGATAAAATGATTATAGTTATTTCGCAATGTTAAATTCGCATCTTGCATCCGCTGCTATATTTTTCAAAATGATCCGAAATGATTTTGTTTTGTTTCGTTGAGCTATCGAGATTAGAATGATCAGTCACGAATTTGTTAGTGGGATTTAGTTTAGTTTCTAAATAAAAACTTTAAAAAACTCACGCACGTCGGAACCATTCAGTAGTGCAACAATAGCGTTAGTTTTTCGATTTTAGTGAAATATTTACTATTCAGTTTTCTAATCGAAGATTTACTTTTTAACATATTTCTTTATTCCTAAATACTATTTCACTGGAGCAATCTTAGATGATAATTGAAAGATAAATTTTTTAAATATCTGATAGTGGCAATTACTTTTGTGCTTTGGTTTAAGTACATTTTCTGTTTGAAGATGTTTGAATAAAGGTTGTGATTTGATGAAGAACAAAAAATATTTGCTCAAAATAAGTTTAGTGTTTGTTGAACAAAAGAAAGGAAATTTATGGAAGATTTGTATATTTGGCTGGTCTTTTAATCCCCCAGGATTAAAATATCCGTATTGGAACGTGCTTACTTTGCATACAAATTATGCATATAAATCGACTCTATTTTCTATTCATATAATTCCAATACTTTCCAGTACAGAAATTATCCTAGCGAATCTTAGTTTTATGTTAAAAGTTCTAATAACTGCTAATAAATTGCGATGTTACAACTAAAGGCGAACATCAAGATGTTCGACCTTGAATTGTCCAGATTACCAGTTCAAAGTTTTCATCATTAATTTGTATGATAACAGTCGAATCAGATTGGAGTGAAATCATTTCGTATGTAATTTTTCGAAACAGGATCCAAATTACTGTTCTAGTACTGATCTATTCTAAGTATCTTAGATTAGGGCACCAGAGAAACAATTACAACCCTAATGTACAAGAGGCGGTGAAATCACGCATGGAGTAACTTATTTTTAAAAAATGTTTATATTTGTTTTCCGTAGACACTGAGAAAGAGGGAAAGAAAGTTCATTTTATTTTGCCGGACGGGTAAGAAACTATGGTAGTTTAATTCCATTCTATTATTTTTTATTGCTCAAGGTCATTTACGGTTATTGGCAAGGGTACGTCACCAGAAGATTGTTTTGGTTTTAAGCGATTCTTGTTAAGTTGTTTCCAAAATTAATTTTAATTTAGCTTCCGTTTACATGACTTGCTTCAACTTTGATTTTATAAAAAACCTGATTTGTTTTACTCGTTATAACAGAATATAAAACTTTGTCTTCGATATGTAAAAACGACATTTTAATTCAAAATCAAAGTTGTTTTTGAATTAAAATTTTTAAATTTAAAAATGGCAGCCCTAACTTTGGTAGGGTAATTGTTTGATAAGGAATAACTGAGTCAACCGAGAGGTTTAACTGTTTGAGTCAGAGTTGATGTCTATTGGTTTCAGAACTCTTTCTCAACTATATTCAGTATCGTGGCGTTATTTAGACAGTTTTAAGTTGATATTTTTCAGCATTACCGTAAGGAACTGATGTTTTGAACGTAACTCTGACGAAGAACACTCGAAACGCATGTTCCTTACGATTATGCATATAACGATGTTTAGCTGCGTTTTTAGTTTGTCAAACTTAATTTAAATTTCAAAATTTTAAAACGTTTTTAAGGCTGGTTTTAAAATATTTAGTATTGGTACTATTTTTGGAACGAGATATACATTCACGTCTTTTCAAGTACAATTAAAAATTAATCAATCAGTCTGTTTTTATTTACTATCTGTTTAGAGATGTTAGATTGTGAATAATTGTATGTATGTATATATATAATATATTTAACTTTTTTTTTGTCGTGGGAATTTTTTTGTGGCTCATGATAATTATTGTTTACACTAGCTTGATAAGCTTGTAATAAAGCGGATGTAGAGTTTAAACCTCGTTAGTCTGGCGGAACATGAAGAGTCTGCCATCATTTTCCGGCAGCAGGTGCTCTTCATTAAACTATTCAAAACGTTCAAACTCAGCTCCAATGTTGTAGCAACGCTGTTCGGTGCACATACTCGGCCTGCCTGTCTAATCTGGAAAACTATACAAGGTTGGCAGTATCACATCGCATGCAGTTTTCTCATGCAGTTGATTTTATTGGTCGACATAACGACTTCTTCATCAGATGGGAATTCTTTGGAGGTAGCATTTATAAATGTATTTTGAAATACAATCACACTGAATACGCGATTTAACCGTCATAGTTAGGTGATAAATGGAAAGTTTTACTTGCAAGACGAAGTCTTTAAACTAGTTTCTTTACCAAGTCAATCTATGTTGTCCCATAAAAACAATGCAAAACTTTCCGTTTGTGTTCTTGTGTCGACTGCCTGCGTTTTGTAAGAAAATGTTTTGGAAGAAGTAAAATTCTCTCTGAAGACACCATAGAAACGAGACATTAGCTGCAGGTAACTTGCAGGGACTTTCGAAAAACTATCTTAATTAAAATATTTTTTTTTTATTTTTAAAGAATTTTTAGAATCATTAAGTTTTCTTTTTGTTAAGAAACAAGTGAAGGTAGAAAAAAATGAATATTTCCATTTGTAGATCGAACTTTTGAGGTGTTTTGCTTCATTTTTATGAAGTCTGTTTCACTTCCTAGTAAAATCTATTAAATGAACTATGTTTGTTTAAAATCACAAATTGCCGTCGCTGTGGCGCATGCGTAGAAAGCTCCATGCGAAACATGTGGGAAGTATATCAACTGCAGATTTATTAAGGGTTGTTGCTGAATCTAAGAATCTAACAAGCTCAGAACACATACAAAGATACACTCGTAGACACACACTAAAGATGTCGAGCGTTTTCGGATCGGGTCGGCCCGCGATGTTTACGAGAGATCAGTGCAGGAACTAGCCTGCGAGGCAGCCGGCCCAGGCTCTTTCAACTGTAGGAACGAACTAATATGAGCTAACTTTGTTTACAATAACACAACAAAAAATAATCATAGAGAAGCCCGAGTTTACGCAGTTATTTGTCAATTCGTAAAACTTTCAGTCTTACTAGTTTGTAGGGTAGTAATTTTTTTAAAGTAAAGGCACAGTTTAGTATCACTTTACGAACGAAAACGATGAGTTACTCGGTAGACGACCTCCAATGCTTTCTGAGAAGAAGTCATTTGTACCTAACGTTGGTGGTAAAATGTGCATAAGTAAGATCAAGTTTTCCAATAGACCATGTTTGGATTTACCGTTACCGCTTGTACAGTGTTAGCCTCAACATGAAGTTGAAATCGGTAGTTTTACACCACTTAAAACTGTATGTATTGTTTGAGTTTGTTATTCTCGTTCTCTCTCGCTAATATTTTTGAATATTTAACAACAAAACAAAGCTAAGACGGTATAAAATGAATCTGCAGTCATTTTAATCAGCAGCAGCAAGGAATTCGAAACTGTTCTATTTTGAGTTAATACATATTTCATATGATTGATTTAGTTGACAATACTTCCCTAAAAGAATTAAACTGTAAACTGAATTTTCTGAGTTATATTATGCGAGTAGTATTCTTTGAACAGCAAATTTAATGAAAACAAAAACGTTTCGAAGAATACCATAAAAGCTACAGCTAGGTATACACTTCTATCTATCTATTTCAGTTCTGATGAAGGTAACAGATTAAGTATTGATCGGTCACTTTATACTTAAATTCTTCAAAAAACTGCATACGCTGACACTGTTCAGTGGCCCTATCACCCTTGACCCTCCTTCTTATGTCTGTTATATATTTGTTTATATAGCGCAGCAAAGTATCGACGGACTTGATCTTTAAAAGTTTTACATAGACTCTTTATTCCTCACCAAAATACAGCATGACTATTATTATTATTATTATTATCAGTAGTAATAGTAGTAGTAGTAATTGTAGTAGTAGTAATAGTAATATTAGTAGTAGTAGCAGTAGTAGTAGTAATAGTAGTAGTAATAGTAGTTATAGTAGTAATAGTAGTAGTAGTAGTAGTAGTAGTAGTAGTAGTAGTAGTAGTAATAGTAGTTGTAATAGTAGTTGTAATAGTAGTAGTAATAGTAGTAGTAGTAATAGTAGTAGTAGTAGTAATAGTAGTACTAGAAGTAGTAGTAGTAATAGTAGTGGTGGTAATAGGAGTAGTTTAAGATTTTTTTTGCTTTTCACTTCTCAGCGCAACCGAACCTTATGGAGATCAAGAATTTGATGATGAGTTTTGCGACCCTGAAATTAAGCTTCGCCCGGAAACTGTACGCTTTGTTCCAGACGACAGCGATGGAAGTGAGGACGAGAAAATCAACAGACGTCAAAAGAAGAAACCAAATGATTTATTAATGTTGACGTCATGTGAGAGCCGTCCATATAGCGGACAAATGCTTCGGTACCAGGTCCTTGTATCGGAGAGTCCCAACAACGAGCCAAGCGCTGATTCACCCCTGGAATCTCCCGATTCCGATAAGGTGGTCTTCTTCGGAGATTATGAATCAAAAGACGGACTTTCGGCTTGGTACGATTGCTCTCTGACTCGACCAGCGTGTCGCGAGGTCCGCGATTCTTATGATCAGTTCTGCCGCTCGCCTACTGAGGTAGGATCACGTGACTCCATTGACACTGCTCCGCACAGAAAACGTGCGCTATACGAGCAGAAAGGATCAAAGATTGATCTTGTTAAAAAGTTCGACTCCAATGGCAGTCTTCAGGATAAAAGAGAAGCAACACATTCCCGTGTGGCTAAGTTTAAAACTATCGCCGAAGAAGGAAGTTCTGATGATGACGCTTTGCGTGGAAATGGTAATTTAAAGCGCACGCGCAAACTTCCTGCGCATCACTGGTCAACTCCGGCAGTTTTTATGGCTCAGGAATCACAGCATTGGAGGGATTCAGATACTGATTCTGGTGATTCGTTACGACGAGGTAGGAAGGCAAGGCGCGTGCGTCCTCACTCATTGTACAGTAACACGTTAGACACTAAACAGTCGCTGCATGATCAAAAGTCAAAGTTACAGTGTATCTGTGAACACGGCGATTCACAACGGTTTGAGACACTAACAAAACCTTATAGCAGTGTTAAGCGTACGGGAAGCGACGTTTCGGACCGAGAAACTTCTTATCTACATTTAGAAAAGAGGAACTCGTTTCTGGATCAGCTGAAATCCTGGGATAGTGATTCTGAATCTGGTGTTAAAGGTGGAAAGCCATATGATGGCCATGAACGACGAACCGGAAGTGATTCCGACTCTGAACATAGCATATCTCCGGCTCATTCTCTCGTCTCGCTGTCAGACTCTGAAAGTGACAAAGAACTGGCAAAGAGCTTTCAGAGTTCCAAAGTTGACGCCGGAAAACGGTTATCATTTATTGGAGAAGCAAATCAAACACACCTTTTTAGGACTGCGTCGTTTCTTAAAGGTGTTGATTCTGAATCGGCCTCCGATGGCAATTTTAGCGATTGCCACGACAAAACCGAAACAAAACAAAACTCAACAAAGACCATTCAAAATGTTGTCCCTCAATCTGCTATCAAGGCCGATAATAGTATAACCGAGAAGCCAGATTCATCAGACGATCTTAAACTTTGTGATCCTTTCTTTCGCACACCGCACAAAGTTTCACGCACTCCATCGAATGCTTCTAGTGGCATCTATTCGTTGCAGGTGTCGTCGAGTGAGACTAACAGCATAGAATCTTATTCACCATGTGAATTAAGACGTGCTCCTCGTTTTAGCGGAGGTTCTAGTTTTTCCAGCGGTTATGGGTCCTCAAGGAACAGTTTTGAAAATCAGAGTATGCTAAATTCTCGACGCTCAAACAAAGTTACGGGTGCATCGGTTAGACATTCCTTTCCACAGTTAGTTGAACCGTATGAGTGGGATGCCAGCGGACTGGAGGATATGGATACTGAAGGGGTGGCATACCATCCTAAGAAGTATGAAGAGCTTTTAGCGCTGCAGAAGCTGCTGGGAGTTGAATTGGATAGCAGCTCAAACGAAGAATTGCGTAACGATGCAGACCTGCGAAAGTTAACAACGTCGGACTTGTTGAAGTTGCAGCCGAAAGTGAGCCCAATGAGATACAAAGTCGACTTACTAAGCGACGACGAAAAAGACAAAAGGTGTTCAAAGCTGATGGCTGAGTATAAAACCACTAAAAGGACCCCAGTCAGAAAATCTCCGCGATCAACAGTTTACAGAACATGGCATCTATAAAATGTAGGATCAGTATGTTCTCTTATGCCTTGAGTTTTTTACTATTTTCTTGTTTCAAAATCCAGATTTTTAGTAAAACGTGTTTTGGTCGCAAAGGGGCAAACTGCAAGATTCTTATTTTGTTTTATGTGATAGAAGAGAGTTAGACATAAATCAATGACACCCTCTGTTACAAAATTGAGAAGTTAAATGCCCCCCAAAGGTACTGAAGTAGATAGAAAGTGTCATTTAAACAACTTAGAGTTGAATATTTTTATTACTTCTGTGTTCTGACGAAACGGCAGTTCCAAAGGTCACATTCGCCGATGATCAAAATATTGAACGTTCACTTGTCTAATTTTCACAATGGTGAAGGGCTTTGTACAGTAAAAACAACATCTTCTTACATAAATTATGCATCGCTATACATACATTCATTTCTCACCATCATGGAGGTAAAAAACAAACACAGACGTAGCTGACCAATTTTATTGTTTTATTTTTAACACAAAAATCTTATTCTGTATTTGACCAGGAGAATTAATGCTACTTAAACCAGAAAATTTTACTTTTAAACAATTGTAACTTATTCGTTCATGGAAAAAAGTGCAAGCTAGGAAATAAGTAGTCTTCTTATAAAAACGCTGGGAGCATCTTATAGTATTTGTTAAGTTAAATTACGCTAATAATAGTTTTTGGCCAAAAGTCATGAAAATGTTTATTGTGCTTAATATCTCACCGTTTTGAAATGGTAAATCAGAAAAATATCTAATGTCAAATAATTCTGTACTTCATTTTGAAATCACGAGTGATTCCTGAAATTTGATTGGCTTTCAGATGTATGATTTCAACATGAATCGTACTCAATCGCAGTGCAGAAAAGGCTTCAGCAACCAATCAGAACGAGGGAAAAACACTAATATATTTCAGTTTCATAAAAAAAAAAAATGACAGTGCCCAAAAACTCAAGAATATGGGAAATGAATAAACACACTAAAATATAATACTATTTGGCTTATAAAAAGTGATTTCAAGATGAATACAATTGACAAATGACTGTTGTACAATGTTGGTCTGAAATCATACTTCTAATAAAATTAATCCCGCGCGTCTGTTCAGTCTTGAAATCTCGCAAATTATTTCAGAAAAAAGTGCTCTCTTCTTTGTTCAAAATAGTTTATAGTTAAAGAAACATAGTTTTGTTAGAATCAAATCTCATCCTAAATGTTCTTATCAAACTGGTCTTTATAACATGTGTAACTTGCGTCTCAAACACAAATATACTTTTCCTCTTAAGAGAGTTGTCTCGTGAGAATTGTGGTGCGTGCTTGCTTCGTTTGTTAAACAACACCACAGCATGCTGCCATTTGGTAAGGGCAAGTTTAGCCTGATTATAAAAATGTTCATTACTTTAATATAGTTTATGGTGTTGAACTGTGATTGTTTGTTTGGTAAGTATTTGTTTATAAATTGTAAATGAAAACATTAGAGCAAATAGGTTTTTACAACTAAAGATAATAATTATATTTAAGTAAATGAAAAAGTAAGTTTTATACGCGTTGTAAATATTGTTAAACGTTTGAAGTCAAGTTCCACACACCAAAAAATTTCAGTTTTATTCGTCAAGTTTAGTTAGATATTTTAAAAAGTTTAAGAGCCGTTGTAGTTTTTAAAATGTTAGCTGTGCTAAATATTCTATCGTTGATGTTAACAGTTTTAATGTTTGTCGATAGTCCCAGAGTGATAATGCAGTAGATCGGCTGAAAATAAAATTTGAAATCAATTAAACTTGTGTGTTTTTATGGAAGACTTCTCTTCCTTGACCTTTACATAACCAACTTCTCGCGACCCTTGTGAGGCTCATTGGAGCCGACGCTTATCTCCGATTTTTTTGCAATATAAATTAAAGGTAGTGATAGTCTTTGACCTTCCCCCCTCCCCCTACTCCTCCCTGGACAGGACACTACCCATGAAAATAGAAGCTGCTACTATTTCATAAATGGCGGCCATTTTAATATGATTTTGTCTGCATTCAAATTAGCCTCACTGGCCGCGTTTGGGGTAAGAAATTATTTTGGTTTTCTAACAGTAGGACGAGGCTTGGGAGGCTTGTTTATATGCAAACAGAAGAATTTCATTATGTACGCCATTTATGAAACAGGTGTCTACTTACCGTCAGAAGGACATACAAATATTCAAATCTCGGCCCAACCGGGGATCAAACCCAGGCCCCATTTGGATGGCAGAAATCATAACAACTGTGTCAAACACGCCACCGAATCCATATTTTGAATCCTCCTAATGAATTGAAACCGCATTGAAGTTAGTATTAGAAAAAAGAATGGGCCCCAAACAACGTAGTAGCTACAAGTCTCAAGTATTAGCATTTCTGTTGCATCATTGCTTGTAATGACTTTTTCTTCCACAACCTATTTACTGTTCGTTCTCGCATGTAAAACGGAACTTATTTGTTAGCTACACCGTGCTGACAAGGTGGAGCACTTGGGCTTTCCATTAATGGTATGTTTAGACCTCAATAGGTAATTTAGCTAGTAATGTGGTCATAGTTACCATTTTAATGCCTGGAAGTACTACAGGGCCCGGTTGCTCGAAGGGTGGTTAACTTTAACTCGGAGTTAAAATGATTAACTCGGAGTTAACTAACCCTGAGTTAAAATGCTGGAACGGTGGTTAAACCCAAACAAACTCTGAGTTAGCTACCTCAAGGTTAAATAAAAATAACTATAACAAAAAACCCGTTTGACCTGTTTTTATTTTTGTTTTCCAATTGTTTCCAGCTTTGCATCTCCAAATTAACCATAAAAGCAAGTGGGCCCTAGTCCATTCGTGGTGTTTACCTTGCTAGCCACATCCCACAAGCATTACGCTTTTAGTGCTTATTAGTATATAAACCACACAAGAGAACAGTACTTTTCGCGCACGCTGATTGGCTAGCTCGAAGGTGATTATCCAAGTACTATTCACCTCTGAGCAGCAGAAGAAAAACAAAATGGCTTCCCGTTTCGCTTCGGTTTCAAAATGAAACAAATAAAGTAACTCTTTGGTCCGCTAGTCATGATTCTAGCTCCCACTTCGGCGAATAATTGTTAATTATTATCTCGTGTGCCGAACCGAGCCTATTTGTTAGTTATGGCCTGCTAACAAGACCACGTAAGGGTATTCCCAGGGCCTATTTTGCTGACGAGACCTAGTAAGTCAGGAACAGATAACCCTTCAGGGGTATGCCCAGGTCCTATTTGTTAATATCCTGGTGACGAGACCTAGTAAGTCAGGAATAGATAACTCTTCAGGGGTATGCATGCCCAGGGCCTGTTCTGATGACGAGACCTAATAAGTCAGGAATAATAATCCTTCAGCTTTCCACGGCTGCTGCTAGGTTGTTATTAATGAGAGATTTCAAGGGTATTTATGCCCGTTATATGCCATTAACAACACGCATGTGCAATCCATTGTAATGATCGTCGTTTCGATAAATTGCTCTGACGAAGCGCTAACACCCGAAACGTCAGTTTTGTGCTTTCCCTACGGCAATGATTAAACTTTTCAATCTGGAATTAATTAAAAATCAAATGTTTCACTTACTAGTGAAGCCTTTCAATAGTTTTTTTTAACATTTCAACAAATAGGCTTAAGTACCAGAGGTCCGAAAGGGGTTGGGGAGAGAGAGACTCGCTCTTCTCAACCCAGGGTATAAAGAACCATTACGCTTGTTCTTCTACATCTACGTAATTACATGGCAACGGTTGCCCATCTCGCCACGACGTGCTGGTGCTGGTGCTGGTGCATATATAATCACACGTTGGACTAAAGTGTTATACAATTATTTGTGCTGTGCGTGGTGCAATCATATCAGAAGTATAAATATGGATAAAAAGCTAATAAATTGATAGATGTTAATCTTTAAAATATGTTCGTATAGTGCTATTTTATATTCTGATAAAAATAAATAAATATCAATCATTGTAAATAAATTGTCGATCATTAAAATATGTGCGTAGGGCCAGTTTGAATGAGACCTCTATTTTATTTGGCGGATGTCGGGTGGTAATCTATTATATTCGGTTATGGTTCTGGGAAACAAGCTGTTTTTATATATGTCCCCTTGGGCGGCTGGGTTAATGATCGTTGCCTGTTATCTTGTATTATATGGGTGTGGAGGTGTCCTTAGGTATGATGGAATTGTAATCCCTGAGTTTTCGCCATTTAGAAATGCATGCAGTAGTTCTATACGGTGACATTTCCTTCTTGTTTCTAAGGATGGCCATTCTAATTCATTCAGCAACTGTGTCACGATGCCATCCTCCCTCTTGTAAACTCCCTTCACAAATCTAGCTGCTCGCCTCTGGATCGTTTCTACTTCTTTAATAT
>JAOBBB020367992.1:0-18959 GCA_025331005.2 Zoanthus gigantus
GATGGATTAGTGTCCCATCCAGGGGGAGTCAAAGACTCTCATCCGCTTAACACTACAGAAACCGGAGATAAGCACCGCTCCATGGACCACTAGGCTCGTAAAGGATTTAGCTTTTAATGCCACTCTGAGGTGTATAACAATTATTGAGACTGTACAGCGGTGTAAACATAGAAAGTATTCTCCTTTAAATTTCAGCGATTTTAAAAAATGCGGATGAAACATTGCTGTGATGTGTTTAACTAGCCGTTCCACAACAAATTTTTCCGGTGTAAAGTTGCCAAAGACTGGCGTTATTAAAAGGTAAACCTAAAATCGCTCTGACATCCCTCTTAAATCCTTCTAAATTCCCAATATTTCCTTGTTGTTGACCGCCTTTCAATGGAAAGTGGATCATCTTCAGAAACTCCTAATACCATCATTGCACTGAAAATTATTTTCAACTCAACATCTGTTGCATGAAAGTGTTGCAGATCTGAAGGAGTTTAACATGCTTACCGTCAAACTGCACATTCTGGTAATGTACAGGTCCCACAGGTTTCCTTATAGCCTCTTCTTCCTCTTTTTCCCACTTTTGTCTCTGCAACTCTCTTTTCATATCTTCCGACAACAGCGTGGGAGGGCTGGGACTGTAGGGAAATCCCAGTACAATTAATCAAAGGACTTGATATTTTACTTGCACCATTTGTCATGGCTGAACCTGTAACTTTTTTTTTTTGGCAGTGGTTAGGGAAATTACTAACTTACTCACTAACTTACTTGCTTGCTTACTTACTTACTTATTTACCTACTTACTCACTCACTCACTTACTCACTTACTTACTAACTTGCCTACTGATTAACTTACCTACTTACTTACTAACTTACTTACATATACTTACTTACTTGCAACTCACTTACCTACTACTTAATAACTTACCTACTCACTTACTTACAGTACTTACTTAATAATTTATTTACTAACTTACTTACTTACCAACTGATTTACTTACTTACTCACTAACTGACTCTTTATATTTAGTCCTTAAAGTCTCACAAATATACAGGATGCTAAGAATCCGAATTTCGGACTAAAGAACATAAAGATGAGTGCCAATCATGAAAAAGGTATACATGGTGCTGCTACAACCTCAAGAAGCTCTCACATCTTGAGTTTTGTACCAAACGAGTCACAATGCTTTTCTCAGTAGTGCTGCACGTCTATTTCGTATATAATTTTTTTATAAACTAGTAGTAACCAAACATTATTAGGCAAGTGCGTTCGAGGCATTTCTATTTTGTTAAGAATTGACTGAATAATGTAGCCGAATAAAAAGAGAGCCCAGTTTGCGTTCTAGCTGGTTGGAGTTTTCGAAATGACTACAGTTTTTCTTACTATATTGCCCTTTAGCCCGACAATAACATGAAAGCAAGGCTTCCTTCCAAAAGACCCTAAAAGGTGATGGCATCGAGCTACAGGTTTTCCGTGGGATGTCGCCCTTTAGCCCGACAGTACCCAGGCCTCTGTGACTTTAAACTGGCTTGCGATAACATGAAAGAGAGGCTTCCTTCCAAAAGACCCTGAAATATGATGGCATCAAGCTTTTTCTACATGTTTCTAGTATAAAGAGACTCAAAATCGACATGATTAGTATGCATTCTCCCTTAGCTTGAAGGCAATTAAACTTTGGTGTTGTAAAGCAATTTTTGTTGAAAACAATGGGAAGGTGAGACACTGCTCTTTAGAAATGAATAAAAAAAACATTACTTACATCTTTGTTCATGGCACCCCAGAAATTGGAGTAGGCTGCTTTGCCACCAAACACTTCAATCATTGGAGCAACAATTGTCCTGAAAAAACAATGTAAACAAAAAGAAAAACCATTAAAGTTTTTAAATTAGTAATTTATGAAAATTGTGCTTTTAAAATATTTTACAGCAGTACAATTAATAACAAATTTGTTTATTATGTTTACTGTATATCTAGTAACCATTTATTTTAATTTGAACAACATAAAAAATGTCATGAAATGCTACATTGGTGTTTCTACAGAAATTAGAAATAGAATGATTGGAAGAAGTAAAATGGCGAGACAGGTTTAGATAACACATTTACCATTTTAATTTTTCCAATCATTCTATTTCTAATTTTGTTGCATTTGGTCTTTCTGTCATCATATAGTGGTAACGATTGTTGCAAGACTAAAGAAAGGCAACTAATTCACACTTTTGGCACTCTTAATCTCTGCAGGATAAATGAACGCTTCACTTTCTGTTAACCTTCTGTTCTCCCGGAACCTTTTTGTCTCTTTAACAACTTTTTTTCTCACACATCCCTATCCTTTTATTTCCTTTTGTTTTTTACATATACCTGTCCCATTGTGTTATCTTGCTTTACATCACTATATAAACACCTCTTTATTTATAACTCATGCATTCACTCCAACGAAAGACTACTGAGTCCGAAAATGTCAGTTTTAAAATTGAACTATTTGTAATTAAACTGAACATGAAAACTGAAACTAAAAAACATATTAATTTTTAGAACATATTGAACTGATATGAGCTAGTCAGTAACAATTTTATTACCTAGTACTTTTCATATCAACACATTGCAGTAACTTGCTTTGCTTATAATCAATTATAATCAATCTTAAACTATTAAATAAACAAAATAAATTAAAGTAAATGATTAAAAAGTAATAAAATTTGAAAATGTGTTAAAATTCTAAGCTGCCAGTAAAACTGTCTTGTTTCATCATTAGCAAACTTTGCATATATTGTGGTAAATTTTAGCAGTTTAATAAATTTTGATTTTGAGAATTGTATAATAAGATAAACTTATATAATGGTATACATTACTGGCAAAAAATTTCGGACGAGTTTAATTTCCGACAAAAATGCGTCCGAAAATAAAACCGTCCGAAAATTTTAAGCGTCCGAAATTTTAACCGTCCGAAAATTTTACCGCACAGTGTTAACTTTATTTATTCTCTCTCGGGTAACTACATAACTTAGGTAGGCATGATATAGCTAGAACTCTAATACAAAACTTTTCGCTGATGAATATTTAACAGAATTTACTGGAACAGTACAGCACTGGGTTCCTGGTGCAGTTCATTGTCGATCTTTTCTTTCAGAATCAGAATGACAGTTTTAAATCTTGAAGTTTTATTTCCAAACATGTTTCGGCGTAACTTACGCCATTATCGGTGTGTATAAATGTACAATAATTTTAAGGTAGTTTAAATAGCTTGTAACCACGTGCAAATGTGTAATTTATAAGGAAAACAAAAGCTATAAAAAAAATGGTCAATCTTCTTCATCATCGATTAATACAATGTCCTCTTCCATATCAAAATTATCTAGTTCCCCTTCAGTATCAAGCACTGCTTGGTCTAGGTCTTTGGATGGCGGCATTTGCAGTTGGTCTAAATTAAGCTCGTAGTTCTTGTCAATGAGTTCTTTTAGGCGAAGAAGAATAGGTCTTTTGCTTTCCTCAATTCTAAAAGTAGCTTTAAGGACTATCTCCAGGCCTCCCTTTGCGATTGGCGATTGTCTATACTTTTCCAATTCAACTGTCGCATCAACGCTACCTCCGTGTTTGACAAAAAAGTAGACGAAACGCGAAATTTCTTGTGGCACATGGCCCACGACATCTGCTACAAGTCTCGCTTTGCTCTTCATCATCCATGCCACGGAGTACTCATCAACAAAAAGAGCTTCCTCGTTTTCTTCCCTCTTCGCAAACAATTTTTGCCCTTTCTTTGGCGTCTGCCATACAATTTTACCATAAACGTGCCAACCGCGGCTAGCAACAAGGCGCGTTAATATAATTTCCATTGATCACTGTCTAGTTCACGTTGACAATTTTTTACTATGCCTGGCACAGAAAAGAATTGAAGTTGTCTCTTTTAGATATATTTTGCTGATTGCGACATGTGAAAGCGTGGCATTTGAACTTTGGACTTTGAACTCTTTCAGCCACGTGCACCTGGCGCATGTCTGCTTTATTGCACCATTCATCACTTTGGGCGTACTAAAACTTGCTCTGTTCTCTTTCAAATTGTTCCATGACTATAATATGAAAAGATGTCTATTCTACATTATTTTCAAAATGTTCCCAAAACACCTTCACAAGCTTTGCAATCAGCATCAACAGAAAATGATGCAGAAGTGAGTGTCTTGAATCTCAGTTCAAGAGAAACTGAAGAAGTAACAAAAGAAGTCGTGGTACTCGAAAACAAAGGTGCAAAGAGAGGAAAATACATCAAGTGGACAGCAGAGGAAAGGGCCGAAATTGGTGAACATGCTGTAAGGAATGGAGTCACTCAAACAGTACGCCACTTCAAGGGAAAATATCCGCGAATTACTAAACAAACAGTCAGTGATTTTAAGAAAGCTTTTATTAAAGCTAAACAGGCAGTAAATGGGCCAGTTAGTGAGATTGGTTTCAGAAAGCGTGGGCGACCAGCTTTGTTACCTGACGACCTGATGACGAAAACCATCGAAACAATAGAAGCGTTGCGACTAAAAGGCGCCCCAGTAACTGCGCCTGTGATCAATGCTATTGCTAAAGGTATAGTTATGGCAAATGATCGCACGATACTTGTAGAGCATGGCGGCTACTTGAGCCTTAGTTATGATTGGGGCAGGAATGTTCTTTACCGCATGGCGAGAGAAGGAAAAAAAATGGCAATGAGAATGGCGACCACTGCTAAAATATCGGTTGCACCCGGACTTTTGCAAGAGGCGAAACTGTCTTTTCAGCGAAAGATCAAAACACTGAAAGAAAAGTACTCGGTACCAGAAGACCTTATTCTAAATTTTGATCAAACACCATTATCGTATGTCAGTTCGGGAAGCCACACTCTCCACAACAAAGGAGCAAAGAGCGTTCCACTGGTTGGAAAGGGCAAGAAAAAGCAGATTACAGGAACTTTCACTGTAACAATGTCTGGAAATTTTTTACCAATGCAACTGATTTATGAGGGTAAAACCCCTCGGAGCCTCCCGCAAGGCATCACGTTTCCGGATGGCTTTAATTTGACTTTTACTCCAAATCACTGGAGTAATGAAGACAAAGTTATCGAGCACTTAGAGAAGGTTATATTCCCATTTGTTACAGAGAAACGCAAGGAGCTTGAACTCGCTGATAACCAGAAAGCCATGCTTATCTTCGATGTATTTAAAGGGCAGAAAACAGATCGTGTCCACAACACAATTGCAAACAATAACTGTGTTAGCGTCTTCGTCCCAGCCAATATGACAAACTACTTCCAGCCACTCGACCTCACAGTTAACGGTGCTGCAAAGCAATTTTTGAAAGGAAAGTTTCAGGAGTGGTACGCAACAGAAATCGCAAGCCAGGTGAACGAAGGTGTTGACGTCTACTCCATAGATATCAGTACCAAGTTGTCTGTAATGAAACCAATTCACGCTCGCTGGCTCGCTGGTTTGTATGACCATATCCGAAACAAGCCAGATTTGATAAGAAAGGGCTTTGAGATGGCAGGAATTGTCGAAGCTATTAACAAGGAACTTGAACCAGAAGATCCTTTTGAAGATCTTGTGTAAATCAAAACAATTTAAAACTTTACTGTCAGCTCAGAGCTGCATTCTAGTGACGATACTGGGCTGTTTGCCTGAAATATATTGTAAAGCTAAGGCTAGTTCGTTGATGTTGTGTTCTTTTCTCGATGCGTTATACATTTGTACACCTTAAAAGTACAATATAGTTAGTACCTTTACCGCTTTTGTTTAAATCTTTATCTTGTTTGCTGCTACTTCTAATCTCTAGTATGTTTCACCAATTGTCCGAAATGCTTCTCAAAAAGTCCGAAATTTTGTCCGAAATTTGTCCGAAATGAGGCCAAAAGCGTCTGAAAATTAACCGTCCGAAATAAAACGTCCGAAATTTTAGCGTCCGAAATTTTTTGCGAGTTATGTAATCATGACATGACCATTTAACAAATTCAATAGCCAAAACCGTACTCCGTATCGTGATAAAGCATATGAGATGTCACAAGGAGTTTCTCTCAACTTGTTGAGTATTCTTGTCACTTCCTAAGTGCTTTATTACAGGGCACAGTATGACTTATAGTACGCTGTTCTATACTTTGTTTTATGATAGAAAGTACTGTCATTTCTTAATGTAATTGTATAATTTTCGAAAACTTTCCTTTGTAAAATAAGAGGACTTACAAGACATTAGATATAAGTATACAGAGCTTGGCTTTGGTTATAAGTTCCTTTGATCCCGTATATGATTTTTAGTAATTGTAAGAACTGAAACTCTAGCATTTCCTTAATGGTCTCTCCTAACATTAGTCATACCTCCAAAACTATCCAATACAATACATTTATTTTCTAGGGCTATTGAATCAAACAATGTCAAACGATCCAAATTTCTGAAATCCACACAGACACGGTTACTTCCATCTTTCTTTTTTACTATAACTACTGGGGAAGCATATGGCGACTTGGATTTCCTAATGATACCCATGCCCAACATCGATTTGTTATCTTCTTTTAGAGATTCTCTGACACTATACAGGACCATATAGGCTTTCGAATGAATTGGTTCCACAGAAGACAACTCCAGCTTGTGGTTCGATTATATTAGTATTTCTAACTGTATCTGTAAAGGTATGCTTGAAGTTATCAGTCAGTTTTTGCAATCGTTTCCTTTGATCTTTACCCAACTGTGAGCCAAACACAATATCTGCTATTGACTCCTTAGGCTCCATTGTACCGAGTTCTAGTAAATTGTCATCGTCTACAGCATCATCCTCACCACTCTCGCTGTAGTCGGTGACTGATGCCGCGGTAATAAACAATACGGATCCTCTCACATATTCGTCTTTCCTCTTTTAATTCTCTATATACTTTTTCAACATGTTTTCATGAAACAATTTTACCTTATCTGATATTTTGATCCCATAATCGTTTAGTCCAACAACGTTTTAAACTTCGAAAGGGCCTTTCTCATTGCATCAGCAGTTTGTTTTCACTGGTTGGTAACAATATAAGAACTTTGTCCTTTTCTAAGAATCTCCTTTCGCTCTCTTGTCATAATAATGCTTGTATCTCTTCTGGGATCGGCTCAACTCTTCCTCAGCAATTTTTAGTGTTCGTTCCAATCTTTAGTGTTTCTTAAATCAGGCACGTATTGATAACTTGTTTTTACTTTGTCCTGTTCAAGCTCTTTTGTCCACACTTCCTTCAAAACACACATTGAACCATGTACAGTGTGACCATACAACAATTCGAAAGGCGCGAACTGTGTCGATTCTTGTGGGGCCTCGCGATATTCAAACAACAAAACATTGATGCATCGATGCCATTTACGTGGTTTTTCAGAACACATCTGGTTCAGCGTTCACTTCAAGGTTCCATTGAATTTTTCGGCTAACCCATGGCACATCGGATGGTAAGGAGTTGTGGTTAGTTGTCGAATACTCAACAGTCTCAACACTTCATTCATTCATTTTGATATAAACTGTGTTCCCTGGTCACTTAAGATCTCTTTGGTTATTCCCAATCTACTAAAAAAATGTCCACTAAAGCCTCAGCCACTTCTATAGTATCAATAGATTGAGAGGCAGTGCTTCAGGATATCTTGTGGCGTAGTCAACCAAGGTCAAAATATAACGGTGTCCCTTTTTAGTAGGGGGATAGATAGGACCGATCAAATCTACCGCAACCCTCTTGAATGGCATTTCTACCAAGGGCATCTTTTCCAAATGGACTTTTGCAACCTTCCCTTTTGGAATTGTCTTCTGACAAATGTCACGCGACTGACAAAACCGAGTAACATCTCCATGAATGTCAGGCCAGTAGAAGTTATACATGATCCTGTCCAAGGTCTCCTTGGTCCCTAGATGTCCACCCATTACAGAACAATGCACAAGCTCCATTACTCTTAGGCAAAGGGTTTCCTAAGACTTGACGTAATGCTTGGCCGTTATTTACAGCTGGATTCTTGTATACACAGCAAAGTATTCCTCTTTTCTTCTTAAAGCGAGCTTTTCTATCTGCTTTTTGCTTAACTTCTGTAATCTCCTCAAATTTCTTTAATAAAGCGGCCTCTTGTTGATGTCGTATGAGCTTGTCTTAACTGACCACAGTTTAACTTGCTGACTTGAAAGTTTTCAAAGGCTTTCTGGGTTGTAGGGCTTTCTTCGCTTGAGGTCTCGTAATTAATCTTTGTGCCCACCTTTTCCCATTCAGGATCAGGATTTCCAGGATCTCTAGCTCCTTTCACATGCCCAATGATCAAGTCATAAATGGCATCGTGGAGGCACTGCGCCTCTACTTCGTCCTTCAAATATGGAGTGTTGATGCGAATCTTCACAATGGGTACTTCTCTGACTGTCTTGTCAATTAGTAGTATGTGCTGCTTCTTCTCTGTGTACTGGTTTTCACAAGGCTGTACGCACGGAGCTGATGTACACTTCCGTCACAAACTTAGAGAATCGTGCATCGTGTGTTTGGATCGTTTTTTTCGGATAGTGTAAAGTTTACACTATACACGATGCACGATCCTATCGCTTTCGAGAATTCGTTCTAACTCCTTCAGATTCATAGCCATCTCTTCCATTAACTGATACTGTTGGTCTAATTCCATTCTCGCTCTCTGAATCATCGACATAACACGGACAAGCTATCCTATGTTCAAATCGACTTATACTTCCAACTCCTTGACTACGATCATAAAGATCATTACCCAACTCGCAGTTACAATGTTTCTGATCTAACTATTCTGTCACCTTTTCATTTAAAGGCAAATGCTCTTACATAACTTCTACGCCATACTGATTATCACCAATCTCTATCAATTCCGGTTCAGTCCCCTGACACTCAGGCTCTTCACTAATAGCCAAAACAGCAGCATTCATTTCATCTCTCTCTTCCATACAAATCTCGTCTCCATCAACAGCCATATCATACCCATCAATAATATCGTACAACTTCATCAACTTCAACCAACATCTTGGATGTAACTTTTACTGCGAAACTCCTTCTTATCCATAGCTCTTAAATTTTCAAATACGAATATTCTACCCCTCAACGCACTCTCTTCTCCAGAAACAAACTGCCATACGTGGTTATTGGTTGTAACCAACACACGAGTTCTATCCACAAAAACATCTCCCGCACCTTTAACCTGGACCTGCGTCCGATGTTCTTCGCTAATCTCGACGTTATCGGCCGTAAAACATGGTTCTTCAATCAAACATAATTGCTGAAATTCTAACATGTGCCAAGTAAACGATGCACTATTACAAACTTCACAAAAATATCTACCCAAAAGACAAATACTTCTAGCCAAATACGATTTACCAGAATTCGGTTCACCATGTAAATACAAAGTAGTTTCCGATCAAACACATTATAAACAGCTTTCAAAAAATCAACAATCTCAATGTTATGATAAAAAAAACTTTAAAACAATCACTGCATTATCATCAATCGAATGAAAATCACCCAACAAACCATTTTCAACAAACAAATCATCACACTCTACCAAAGTATAATCAACAAATTCAACCCTCAACTGCTTAGCAGCAGTATTAGCTAAACTAGTAAAATTATACTTAGCTACATATTTTACAAACTCACGAACGTTTTTGAGCAAATAATGCAACTGATTCTTATCCGTTGCTCCACTTCTACGATAAAATTCACAAATATTGTCAAAGTGATCAATTGCATATTTCTTTTCCTTGGGTTGATTCCCTTGCAAATCTTTCGCATCACGTTCCGTTATATAATCCCTTACCAGTTAACAATGCGCTCAACAAGTTTGCCCAGCTGTCTCGCTTCCATTGATTACTCCTGGCGAATCTCTCAAAGCATGTAAATCATCCTTTCCATCAATAAATTTACAGGGCTCCCAGCCCATCAGGGAAATTAGGGAAATCAGGGAAAATTATTTTACTTTTTTTTAGTCAGGGAAAAGTCAGGGAATTTTGATTGGCCCAAAAATCAAAAGTAGTCAGTCTGTTATATTTTGTTGCATATCAAAACAACATATCCATTGGATGACTGGCTATGGTTCGACCCATGTAACAGAATCCACAGAGGTTCTGGATTCTGGATTCTGACCCACTGGATTCCGGATTCCAATCCTCTGGATTCCGGATTCCACTCTTTTGAATTTCAGCTTTATTATAACCTTTTGCGATCGTTCCTTTTCTATGACTTCTCATTCCTTCTCTTATGTTTGTCCATGATCACTGAACTGAAGTGAAGACTTGACCTTTGATCACTGCTATGCACTCACACGTAACAATCTCAGTGGAGTGGTAAAAACCGCGGGAGTTCAAATGACGTCATGTCAAATGGCACCCTTTGCATTCTTTTTTTAAATTCTTTAAGATGTTTTTTAAAAAAATGTTATTGTTTATCAAACAAAACCTTTCTCTTCGTTCTAGCATTATGGACTTCTCTAACTTTTTTTTAAAAAGTATTTTGTCTATCAAAAATTGGATTCCGGATTCTGAACTCATTGGATTCCGGATTCCAAATCAAATCTGGATTCTGAATTCCATCATTGTGGATTCCGGATTCCAACAGCCATATTTCGCCAGATTCCGGATTCTGTTACATGGGTCGATATGGTGGTTTTTTAGTATAGCCTCTGTGACTATAGTACAAGTAGCTGTAGTGCATGACCTAAATAGGGCCTCTAACTTTAAACATGATTGTGTACACTAAAAAGCCGAAAGGGAGTAGCGCCCCTTGCCTCCAGAGCTGCTTCTCCTTTCGCGCCATGATGGGGAACAGGAGTTTTATACCGCAAATAGTTCACTGCAACAACATAGAAGACATGTGAAACTGGAAATGAGTTGAAATAATTATCATGGAATTTTGAGACTTCATCAGGGAAAAATCGGGGATTTTTGTTTTCTTAAAATGCTGGGAACCCTGATGTAGTACTACAGACAGCAATACTTGTATTGACCATGTATTTACAAATTTACCTGAAGAACAGAAAAGTTATCAAGTTTTAGAGACATTTTTGTCTGACCATAAAGCCATTTGTGTTTTGATAAACAGCTTCATTAATGATTAGATAAGGAAAAATTGATATTCGAGTCTATAAATACAGTGCAAACAAACACAATATTTAGAATTTTAACATTAACACAAACTGATATGTTCTTAAGGCTAGTTCTGATTGATTACTTGTTATGCATGTTATGCATTAGAAACACAGTTTAATACACTCAATAGGCAATAGTGAAATGCAGTTCTTTTAGATCCATTTTATTTCATTACAGAATACCAACATGAGCAATCCTACAACAAACCCGTAAGTATCTTAATTTCAATTCTATATTTCCTTACCCTCTTATCTTTGCTAATATCTTTGTACTCTATGCTAACATGATATTACATAACCTACCTTCTTTTAATTGTAGACAACAACAAATCAACAAAGCCGACAACTCACCAGGTAACATTTGTTCAGTTTCATGTGTAAAGTTTATTAAACAATGTGTTTGCAAGCACTAAAATAAGTTTTATTCTTTCCGATATTCAACTAGAGGGTTTTGTTCATGGCCTACTGTAAGTCCTATCAAGACTGGAAAAAAAAAAGAAAACGGTACTTTCACTGTCTTATCCAAACTTGAGAAGCCGAAAAGGTTCGTGCAGTGTGCTATGACCCACAGCAAAGAAAACATCTTCTTGAACCATACCAGAAGAAATCACCAATAAAAATTACAGCTACCAAAAGAATGGCAAGTACCAGTTTCTCAAACTCTGAAGAGTTTAGGATAACTAAAAGATCCAAGATAATTTCATCATCAACGGAATTTTCATGTAACTGTCAAGTTGTGTCATCTGTTGTTACAGTACAAGAAGCAGGGTTCTCCCTAAATTTTGGAGTAGAAGGAGAATAAAATGGAGTAGCCAGCAGAGGAATTTATAAATGCCGTTGGATGCAAAACAAAGCGGCCCGGACGACTAGCCTGCGATTTTCGCCAGTCGCCGTGGCTTACGGAGATCTCTGAAGAAGCCTTATCATCACCAGAATACAAGACAGTTGACATTGTCGCTAAAGTGGTGACAAAAAACCATGAAAATCAGTTGATCATTAAACAAGGTCAACAACTTTTAAAAGAAGTCAGATTGTGTCATTGGCGACGAACATGAAACTATCAAGCTTACTCTCTGGGAAGACTTGATTGAAAAAGTAGAATGTGGGAAAACTTACACCTTAAAGTAACTTGCCTGACAAGTGTGGTCATCTATGATGGCCATACGAAACCAGCTTGTAGCAATAAGCAATGAAATCATTCAAGTCTTGAAGTACTCATTTATTTTTTGGGTCATTCCAAGCCAAATCAACCAAATTTCTAGAAACTTCCCAGGTGACCATCTCAGATTTTGATGAAAAAAATTCTAAAAATCCCTTTTGATCCAAAAAAAAAAAGATTCCCCAAGTTTGAGCTCAAAATTTCAAATAGTTTCTGAAATACTGCACATTAAAATTTGACGGCCACGCCCACTTTTGCAAACTTTTCCATGCAAGTATACACTTTTGGTATTTTTACGGGACAATAACTTGCTTTTGAGTAATGCTATGGCCTTGAAACTTATACTATTACTAAATCTTGTCCAAGCTCTTAGAATCTGGCCTCTAAAAGAAGCTAGAAGGTATATTTCCCATGCTAACTGACCTTCAAAATTGTACTTTGGTCAAGCGAAAGTCTTTTTTTTTTGAAATTTCTCACTCTCTTACTGGTCAAAAGTTGTTGAAAAAGGCATACAACCACTAGATTAGTAATATTTGGGTGCTGGGGGTATGGAAAATGCAAAACAACTGCATCTATGAACAAAAATCGGGATATGAAAAGGGTCTGAAAATGATAGGTTTTGAAAAAATGAAAAAACATGCTGCTCCATAGGGGGCCAATTAACCACTTGGGCGACTTGCCAGTGGTATGAGATTTTTACCATTCATTGGTATGTATCATGCCTTTATCTTGGTAAATTTTAGTTGACCATCCAAAGTTCCTTCCACATTAAAATAATTTTTGAAGTATATACATTTTTGCCCCAGATCTAGGCTGGCAAACCATTAGTCTTCTTTTAAATCAAAAGCAAAGCAAAATTCAACAGAATTAAGTAAACGCATTTGGAATTTAAAAGAAATAAATTTACATTATACAGTTAAATGGAAAATTTTAAGTCACGCTCCACACTATAGTAACAGAACAAAGAGATGTAATTTATGTATCACGGAGAAATATTTTATTATCTGTAACCGAAGGCCGCAACGTCAAACAAAAAGAATGAATTAGTCAGCAAATGTAGACACAAAGACAAATTAAAATAAGTTCACCTTGAGATTAATAGAACATGGTGCATTGTGAGTATTCTTTATTCCGCGGCAATCACTGACGAGTGCAGGTTATACTGTACGAAACAGCTCTGTCTGATTAAAACGGAATCAAATGAAGCCCGTGTCTTGAATTTAGCATAGTCTATATATATATATATTTACAACGTTGTTTCCAAAACTTCGTGCATGCGAAAGAACTAAAACATACAAAACAACTTATTAATGTTTTGACTGGTTAAAAAGTTGTCTCTTGTTTTTGAAATAAATTTTAGTAGATGGTAATTGTACCCGTTTGCTCAGAGAGCAGTATAGCCACCACTAAACGCTCTTCAGCGAATTCAATATCCTGGGCAATTTTGATCTGCTCTCATGTCTTTCCAGCACTACTCAATTTCGTATTTTTAGTTGCGTTGTCGCGTCTTTTTCATTTGTCATCTATTTTTCTCCTGATTTATTTAATTGAATTTTTTTAAACACGGTGCATGCAACTTCATAAATGCCATATATTTAAAATATTCATATGTACTATTTACCGGCTGGGAGGTCCGGATCTTGAAAATGTATATGTCATGGTATTTCACGATCCGGAGCAACCCTGAGCCGGAAAATAATAAATTAATTTTTTGCATTATGAAAAAGAGGTAAGAGTGAAGGCTTGTACACGTCGCCATTTTTCTTTGTGATGTTTATGACAAAATTGCAAAGCAACATCTTCAGTTCAACCGCAGGCATGCTTTCTAGTTTTTTTCCCTCCTTTAGACTTTGGCAGAACCTGTGCCAAACATTCAGGTCGTAATTGATTTTCTTTGTTTTGCTGACCCCTCGTTGTTTCTCTATGAACTGCTGAATTTGATTCGCGTTGTTTTCAAGTGGAGAAACTTTTCCTCTGCCGACATTTGTCAGGTGTTCTTTAGATCATTCCTCGTCTGGATAATAGAATTTACTTTTGTCGTGGAAACTTTCCACGTCACTTTCCATTTTTAAAAACAAAAGCAAGAACAATAGCAATATAAAATTTCCAAAATTCTGTTGTTGTTGCGTTGTTGGTTTTTTGTCAACACTGAGCCGGAATCGGGGTCCGTATCGTAGGATTCGGACCTCTGGTCAGCAAATCAGAAAGCGCGTTTTGATGGATTCCGGACCTTAAAAAAATGTGTTACCGAAATTACGACAATTTTGTTCCTGGTAAAATACAAATATAGCTAAAGTTTTAAAACAATATATTCAGAGGTTGTTTTTTCTAAATAATAAAAGCATTTTTAATAATTGCAATGAAAGACGCACGCAACTGGTATTTTAAAAATTATTATCAAATTGTAGTTTTTTTGCGCGCGCGGCGAGGTCGTCATAACAACAACAAGTAACAAAGGACTGTCACAAAGAGCGCAGCATTTAGCAAAGTTTTTCGGAAGCTTTTTACACGGTTTTTAAAACTGATAAGCAAGATGGGTCAAATTTTTGCCATGCTCTTGCCTTGCCTCTACAGAACAAAAATTCAAAAGTTTAGCGACATTCAAGACGACCAGCCTTTGAAGCTTGCACGGCGCGTTAAAAGAAAATCTAGACGCAAAGATGCGGTTTACAAAGCAGAACTACCAGAAACAGTGAACGAACACAATGAGTACGAACGCGGTGCTATATATTTACAGCCAAGAAAAATAACTCTCATAGAAAAAGTAAAAGGGAATGTGGTAGAAAACAAAACTATGAGACCAAATCAAGAATGCCGATGGATTGGCAAACGTCGTTTTCCGCAAAAGAAACGCGTAAAAAATCCAAACGAAAAACAAAAAACAAGAAAGACTGGAGAAGACGCTCAAAACTCACCTACAGCTCAAAACAATGACCACGAATCCAATGGACTAAATTGCAAAAAAATGGACCGTCAGCCAAAGCAGCATGATTTTTACGAGGTGAAATTTGGTGCAAAAGCTCCAAGCCATGTTGAGACAACTGTTTCACCAACTGTCGAGAGAAATATAGAAACATGTCAGTGTGAGGAGACCGCGAAATCCGGATCTGGTGATCACGAAAAAGAAAAGTCAACCTGTAACTCAGCCCCTGCAGATCCAGGATTACAACCGCTGACCAATTTTCAAGAAGGAGAAAGCTTAGTACATGAATCGCACCCAGCTGACTTTTATACAGCAACATTCGGAGCTAAAGTTTCGAGTTCAACCGCAAAAGGTGAAAAAACTTCATCAACTGATACATCGCGAAAAAAGAAAGAAAATAAAAAGCGGTCAGCAGCAAAACTTAAAATTCCCTCCTTTCTGCGAAGAAACAAAAACTCTAAAGGTAAAAAGAAGGACAACATAGGGGAGGGAAAATGCAAGGAAGAAGATGAAAGTCAAAATCCTAACCAGGAATCGGACAACGGCTGCAATACACCCGAGGGAAATGTTAAAACGATTTGTGTGAAGCATTTTGCTGCTTCAAGTTTAACTTCCGTCGATTCTGGCTCTCAGGAGGAGACTAGAAAACCGGAAATAAGATCTGAACATCTCGAGGAGGCACCACAACCGGAAGTAAAAACAAGAAGTTTGACGTCTGTGGATGCCTCCATTAAGAAACAAGCATCGCAACCGGAAATGGAGACTATAACCTTAGCCTCCGTTGACGCTGCAAATGAAGAGCAGACCCTGAAACCTGAAATAAAGACTCCAGGGTCAAAACCTGAAGAGCTTAACATTGACAACAAGGTTTCAAAAGCGGAAATAGAGATTACAAGTTTAACCTCTGTTAGTACAACAAATGATGAAGATACACAGGAACCGGAAGTAAAGTTGCAAGGAAAAGGCAATTCTAGTCTAGAAAGCCTGGAGAGAGAAAAATTTACGCCTTCTGAAGGTATCACCATTGACAACAAGGTTCCAAAATCGAAAACAGAGATTACAAGTTCAACATCTGTTAGTAGCAGAAATGATGAGGCTACACCGGAACCGGAAATAAAGTTGCAAGGAAAAGACCATTCTATTCTAGAAAGCCTGGAGAAAGAAAAATTTACGCCTTCTGGCGGCGATAAACTTGTCCGAGACGACGAACAATCAGGGCAAATGGAATCCATGCCACAAAATGCAAAGAATGAAAAGATCAAAAAGAAGTCTCGGCTTTTTAAAGGTGTTCTCATACCAAAGCTGAAGATAAAGAGACACAAGCAGAAAGAGGATCAGAGTGCACGGGAACCGGAAGTAGAGTTGCAAGAAAAAGACAATTACTGTCAACAAATCCGGGAGAAAGGAGAGTACATGCCTTCTCGCCGCGATAAACTTACCCGAGAAGACGAACAACCACGGCACATCGAATCCATCTCCAAAAAGGCCAATAGTGAAAAGATCAAAAAGAAGTCTCGGCTGTTCCAAGGTTTACGTTTACCAAAACTAAAGTCAAAAACAAACAGGCAAAAAGAAGAAAAATCCGTTATTAAGTTGACTCAGGAGAAAGGACTAGCGAGTCCTAGCACACAAGTTTTCTTTTGACTTCCGAGTCCAGTTGTTCAAGTTCGTTGGAGAGTCCAACTTGTTAAGGTAGAAGAACATCTCTTGTTGCCAAAGACAAAGTTATTTGACATTGAACTGCAAATGTTTTATATTCCTCTTATGGAAAACATTTTATGTTTAAAAAAAAATAAACATTAAAACTTGAGCTTATTCAAAAAAAGTGGATTTTATTAGTAGTAAATTGTATTTGTTGAAAAGCATCTCTAAGCTTAAATTTATTTATTATAATTCACATATGATATAAGTAAATAAAAATGTTCATTTAAGTTACCTGTGTTGGTTTTAAGTTGTTTTCTTACTATTAAAAGCGGGAAATGATTTTAGGCTTAATTCTTAAATGATATGCGCCTGGATAAGAAACCGATAAATAATTAAATCATATCCATTCCGAGTTAAAATAATTTAAACAGTATGACTGTTGTGATTGGTTGAAAAAACATTTGAAATTATATTTTATAAAAACAGTTTTCATCTGCTCTCTGCTCACAAAGTAAACCGACTATTGTCTAAACCAAGAAAACATTCAGTTCTATTTTACATCTCAGGAATGGATACGATGTTGAAGAGGGATTAACAAATATTCTTTACAGTTTGAAACTTAATGTTCACTAGCCAAAGTCGTAAAAAAATTATCATCGAGCCAGCTGAACAAGCGAAAACCATTGCCGTTGGCCTTGTTCTCGAAAACCCTTGACCAAATTTTGGTAGATTTTAAGGCGACATAAGAACAAAGTATACTGCTATGAGTGGTTTCAAAATACAGTAATTTTTTTTCGAAAACAAAGGTAATTTGCAAGTCATAAATTGTAAACATTTTTAAGATCTTAAAAATCAAATCAAAATGAAGGGTTGAAAGTCATTTCTATTAACAAATAAATCAATTTTTTTAGACAAATAATTAATTTTTCAGACGTTACTTATATTTCATTGTATTCTAGTCGACTAAAAAATGAATAAAAAAGCAGCCGTTTTAAATCACAAAGAATACCGAACTTGATAATGATAGTGATACCCAGATTTTTATTTCTAGTATATAAATACTCTAAAGCAAAAACGAGAACAGTAGCACTTCGCTTCGCTAATGAACGGTAAATGAAAGACTGTCCTTAAAAAGGAAATACTAATAACCGGAAACCAAGAATATAATATATAAGAAATAAAAATGCTCAAAAATGGACAAAATGTTACTCACAGGCCCGCAATCGCAGCTCCAAGAGGCCAAAGACAATTGAAAACTTGCCGTTGTGTAGATCGTCCGTCAAATCCACTCGGTTTGTAGAGAAGCTTGTAGTTTGGGAAGACTATGTACTCACCGTAGTCAAGGGGAACAGCGTTCTTGATTAGACAGGAAAGCTTAGTGTTTGAGAAGAACCGAAATGGCTAAGCATTTCTCTGCCATCTGTTGTTTTTTTTTTCAATTGTTGTATTAAACTTTGGCAACGTGCGCATGAACTCCAAAGCAATGAGTCGTGTTGAGTAATTAAACTTGCAAGTTCTTGAATAGTTTTCAGGTATTATGCTGGTTTTCTTGTCATTTGACGTTGGAAGAAGTTTTAACTTCATTTTTTCATTGAAGATCACTTGTCAACTCAATTATTTTACACAACTCATTAATTTCAGTCCTTTTCAGCCGTTTTGGGAGACAACAATTTCAGTCGTTTCTAGTCTACAACTACGAGCGCGGCATTGCTCAATAGTAGTTTTAAAAGAGCAAATGCGATTGCGTCGTGACTATTTCCAGGAGAATTGAGATCTTTATCAACGTAATAAACTACAAGTTTTACGGAACATATTCATTTTCTTCTGTTGGTTATATTAAGATTTTATAAAAGAAATATAAAATGGTTTCGGTGTTTACCTAACCTAATGTAAACAAGTGGAAGGGTGTGAGAACATGAGATAAGCGTAAGATAAGAGTCGTGTGAAACAGCAAGTTTCTCCACAAACCGAGCGGCGTTCAGGCTAACACTCCAAACGTCAGCTCCCAACACTACTTATGGCGATGATCATACATATTTGTATGAACTTGATTTATCTTCATCATTAAGACCCGTTTAAACGGATGCAACATCACCCAACATTGTTGGAAGCAACATGTTGGGAAATGTTGGATAGTGTTGGAAGCA
>JAOBBB020367993.1:0-10144 GCA_025331005.2 Zoanthus gigantus
TCTTTTTACTTGGTCTAAGAAATGGTAATAGTTGTGAAAATTGGAGTGACCACATGTGCTCTTTGAGCGCCTTTTATAATAATAGCTACACTTTTTTGGGAAGAGGAAGGGGAAAACTGATTGACAGATGAAGTAGAAGGCAAACAAATGCTAGTTCCCTACGTAACACTGGCTGGATTGGGGAATCAGTCATTCTGGTGTTGATAGTTGTCAGAACCCACCAAGACAAGATTTCGATGAGCACTTCTTTTTGACAAGTCAAAGCAAGGTCACAACACACATACCTTTTTTTGATTTACTATTGTACACCTTTTCAACAGAAAAGTATTCTTTGAATTGCGTTTGTACAATGGAATAGAAAATTTGTGGAAAATTATTTTACCGTATAACTGTTTGTTGTGACTGTTAATGGCAAAGTACATTGGTTAAAGTTCAAAATGGTTCAAAACTATAAGGTATGTTCAAATAGTATAATCAGAACAGTTACTATCAAAGACTAACCAACAAAACCTTTCATAAAATGATAAAAGGATTTTGATAAAATTCCACCACCAATATAACTATTGGGTAAATAACTAATAATTTATAATGAATAATTATATTTACTTGTTGATGCAAGCTAAACTTAAATTCTGCTGTTTGCTAACTAAACCTGACTAAGAAATTCAACCGTAAATTTCCAAACATTTTAGACAGTGCAAATCACAGGCATTTTATCATCGTTTTTGCACCTAAGTTTCATTTTGGTGATAGAAAAATTATCTTTTGTTAGGAGATATATTATTTTTTTTGCCTTTTAACAAAAATTACAATCACTAATAAGTTCATATATTTACATAATATATAATTTTGTTATCAAAACTCAATTCATTCCCTCAACCCACCAGATTTCCGAAATCTGTAATACAGGATTCAACCTGAATTTTCCTGAACCAAAGCATTTTTTTTCTGAATGCCAATTTTTTTTGAAGTAAAACAATTATTTTTTTTAAAAAAATACCTCATATTTGTGAGTGTTACTTGTTCTAAAGGCAAAACCATTGCCTAAATTCTGTTTCTATATTAATAACCAACCCTTGATTTCCCTAAGTCAGCAACATTTGATATCAAAGCATATTTTATGCAACCCTTGTCTCAATATTCTTATGGCCAGCAGTATATATACATGGTCTGCAGAAGGAAGTTTGGATATTTCAATTCTCACGTCTTGCCAAAGTTTCATCTCTAGTAAAGCTCGGACTCTGGTTCCAAAGTCAAGTTTTCATGTAAACTGTAAGTAATGTTTGTTTGCTGATGATGTGCATTCCAGTCTAATAAATTGTTAGCAGTTCCTTACAATATTACACTCTAACAACACACCATTTCAATCAGTTCACCACAGGAGGTGGAGGTCCTTGAGGAATCAAGGATGTGAAGAAAGTTGTAATGAAATTAAAAGCCACATGAATAGCAGATGGTCCTACTGGGGGAGGGGGTGGGGTAGGCTGTTCACTCTCTTCATTGCTACTTCCATTGCTATCTGTGCTATCATTGCCTTGTTCATTTCCATCTGCAGCATTCTCTCCATTCTATTAAAATAAACAACATCATTAATAATTAGAGACTGTTTTGTTTCAGCAAAGAAATTCTGAACCATTTCACCAAACCAAAACCAACCTCCAATTTTTGTATCTGTTGCTTTGTGACAGGGGCTGGTTTGCATAACAAAAGAAAACAATTTCATCTCCAAGCCATCTGGAGAAAACTAACAGCTAATGATTAGATGCATAAGATGGAATTTTTGCATGTATTATTAATCAGAAATGCTTGTCACAAGATTATTTCTATTTTGAATTTTTTTAAGCCAAAAAATAATTCATTGTTCTGAAGACTGAAGTATTTAAAACTCTGAAATTCTTAAGTCAAAATTAAGTGATTTTTAAACGGTTACAATCAAATATTTTTATATATCAATTACAATTGGAGAAATTTATAAAATAAATTTATTTGGAATTACTTTTCTGTGCCTTTATACCTAGTACATTTTTTTAACTGGAATTAACATGTTTTTGTGATCAAGTAATTTTTTTAGATTAGATTTAAAGTATGTATATCTACCCAACTCTTAAAATAAATTACTATTGATGTTTTGCATTTCTAAATAAATATAATAACAATTATTTTTAAATCAATGTTCATTACAAACCTGTTCCAGTTGTTCTTCTTGCACTTGTTGATTAGGTACTGGCATTCGAACTTCTATCCTTTCATTCCCTCCTGCGATGTAAAAATGTTATTCCAAATTAAATACTAAAACTTACTCTTTACAATTTTATCTATTATAAACATATTAATTACAGTCATTGGTTACAGTCAAGTAATATCATTAAATAGAAGTTTTACAGTAGGTTTGCTAACATAACTGTAAACAAATTGTTAATAAATTATGAAGATCTTTAACAGTTAAATTGTAATAACTCAATCACTTTTGAAGTACAAGTATTGCACAAATAAAATTGTGACATGCCAGCATATTGGAACTCATTGCACCACAGTGTTAAGTACATGATATAGATAGTGATTAGCAGTATAACTATTATAATTATTTAATATAAACCATTTACATTCTGTTAAAAAAAAACACAGCTTAATACATTGATAAGACATATTGTTTTATATCTTGCAAGTTGTGAAGTCAAGCTAAAGACAGTGAGTGATTTTAAATCCAAAACCATTGTGATAAAACCTGTGCAATCACAGAAATCTAATGCGACTGTGCAAAATCCATCTTTTTAGTTGAAAGTTACTTCAGTTACCATTTTTAATAAATTATTCACTATAACTAATACAAAACTCAGAATTCAACATTTGTGTTGTATTATTACAAGTAAAGTGATTTAAGTTTACAAGCTGCATGCCTGACAAAGAATACTCTTATTAGACTAAATAATATTAATTATGGCCAAATTTGAAAATTTCCAGACAAATTTCATTTTGCTCAGAAAATTTTCCAGACAAATTTTAAAATTATTTCCGGCTCTGCATTTACCCTACCTTTTATACTCCTTTGCTATAATATTGCAGGTTAGGTTAAACTATTTCTAAGATTTCATCATTTGTTCAACAAGACAAAGTTAAATGTACCTCTATTAAGCCTGAGAATCCGATGCAGAAAGCCTGACTGATACATGTAAATAACAACAAACGAGACAACCATCAAAACAAAGCGTCCAGTACTGGAGTAGAACCATACTATGCTCAAGAGTATCATAAGTCGACATATTGTATAAATCTTGTCCAACCAATCATTGTTGGCATTTTCCTCATCCTCTTCATCATCCAACAAAGGCCTTCCATTTGCATTCATCTGTACATCCTGCTCAGCTGGTTGTGCTACAGCATCTACAGGTTGTTGTGGTTCCACTTGCACTTGTTGCTGAGCTTGTTCATTGGCCAGGGGGGGTAATATGGGTGATAAAGGAGGATTCGGGGGGTTTGGCTGAGTGTTCCTCTGTGCTGCTAGCTGCTGCATGTGGCTAAAAGCAAATTCATCATGTACTTATTAACTGACTTCACCAAAGTTCACGACTTCTAATTAGTATTTGTAGATGAAAAACTTTTGAAAGCAACTTCTTCATATTATTGATATTCAATCAACTGTTTACATGTGCAATGTACCGTAATTGTTCCAATTTAAGCGCCAACCAACAAAATAATAATTTTGCCTTTTCCCCAATTTTTAGTCTTTAGAGGAAAGTTTTTAAAATCGTTTTTCACCTGATAATTTTAATCAAATTATGGCCGTAATATCTGAGGAAATCTTCCAGATTTGTGTTAAGAAATTTCAAGTTTACAGTTATGCTAGAGGAAGTTTGTACAGCCTGTGGAAACCGCAGCATCTTTTTGACGCCACAGGTATGCAGTATAAAAGACCTCAAGTGGAACAATTCCCACAGTGTTGTCAATTTCAGAGCATGTTTTCTCAAATAAATTTGAATACGAATTTCATCATTTGTCGTGAAAATTCTGAATGTGGTCCCTACAATGAATGTTTTTTTTTATATTTGAAACTTCTGCATTTTAAGTGAGGAAATCTTATCTCTCAGGATCATGGAAACAATTTTCTGAATTTATGTAATTAGCGATGTACAACTTCTGGAACTGCATTCAATCTGATTTAGCTTGCTGTAGACTATGAGCGTCCCACGAAGTTTAGTGTTGAATTATTTGGTAATCAGAGCAAAGAGCTCTATGAAATAAAAAATCCATTTAGCTACTCAAATTGTTTCTCTTTGAATAGCTCGATTTTATCATTTGAGTATAGAAGTATGTGGAAACGTTTTAACTTTTCCTCCAGTTATTAAGCATCCCTCTAATTTAAGTGCCGGAAGGAACAGTTAATATTTTTTGTACCCTAATTTAAGAGCCAATAAAATCTTAAATTATTTTTTCTGGTGCTTAAATTGGAACAATTATGGTAAATGACATTGATGTCTAACAAAATCACATAATTAATAAAAACCTTATTTTTGACTCACTGATACTCGACTGTAGGAGTAGCAGTTAGTTATAGCTGGGACTTTCTCATTTGCATAAAACTTTGTGTAACAATGGTTGTTTTAAATCCTCCAGCCTGCTTAGTGCAGTTAGCTTGTTTATAATGTGTCACAATCTGCAATGTTTACAAGTAATTACAGAACTGGCTGTCCTTTGTTTTATTGTCAAGCAATCTTGAGTTTGATTCTTTGATTTGTCTAGGGAACTAATTTAATTGTATCATGCTATTATTGATGCATATTCATTCGAAAATTTAAAGCTGAGCTGACATAAGCAGAGGGAAATCTGGGATAACACTCTCATTTTTGGCTCTTACTGTAGTTCTACTTGTGCACAGTATCCGTGAATCATCTCATCAAGACTTTGATCTAGACTTCTTATAAATTCTAAATAAAAAACTCAGTTTTGTAAATGTCAGTTTGAGACTTGTAAAAAGATGTGAAATTTGTAGATCTGAAAAATGTATCATTTGACAACAGAACTTGTATTTAATTACCTTAAACTGTGAATATTAATGAATCATCATCATCAGAAAAATAAATAAGCTGAACTACTCAATTACCTTTTCGCTGGGTTGCCTGTGACAAACCAGCCTTAAAATTTGTTGGTTTTTTTGGCTATAAGTTAGTGACAAATTGAAATTCTTGTGCAAGAATCCTAATACCAGTTTGCAATGGTGTTGTGCATCATCACAACAACTTTTATGGATTAGAAACAACTCCTTTTGTGAGCGAAAAAATTTAGTCTTGAACAAGTCAGAGTAATGTTTACCCCCTGGACACTAAAGCAAAGATAGTAAAAATATTGTGAGGGAAGTTTTAACTCTCTTGAACTGTTTAAATTTACTAAAACCATTCTACCAACAAGCTATAAACATATTGTTTCATCAGTTTTGAAAAAATTAATAAGGACTTTTAAAAGCCAAAGTTATACAAGTAAGGCAAAGAAAAATTAATGTTCTGAACACATCTAAACATCCTAAATGGGTAATACCAAAAGGACTTACAAGTTCCCTGGTGGATACATAAAAACTGGTGGAATAATGCCTCGGGCAGCCATCATCTGCTGTGCATACATGTGTTGCATCCAGTAGGGTGGAGCAATCATGGGATAGTAACCCCCTTGATTTTGGACCTGGGCAGCAGCATTCATCATTTGTGCACTGAAATGGTAAAGATTGGGTTTTAAAGTCACATCAATAATGAAATGAATTACCATACTTAATGGAAATTATATCACACCAAATTATAATTACCTTAAATTAAATAATACTTGACATAACATCTTGAAGATGAATGTGTCCTTCCTTGGGATTTTATACAATAAACCCTAATTGTCTAAAACCATTAATAATCTATTCCTAAAGCATTTTTACAATTCAGGAAAGCATTAAAGTTGTTGGGGTCAGCACTAAGTTCCCTGCTATTTGTGGTGGTAATGCAGAAGGCAACCAGAGCAGCAAGCGGTGAATGATTATGAGACTTGCTGTATGCCGATAATCTAGTTATAACAGGTGAATCAGAGGAGGGTGCAGTTAGGAAATTTAGTGTATGGATAAAATGGAAACTAGGAGATTAAATGAAAACATAAATAAGAACAACTTAGTTGATGGTGATGGGTAGAGAACCTGCTGTTAGGCCACAAAGGAGGTTTGCGACAAAGGAGTTGGAACCAACCAATAAAATTATGGTGTAAATAATTACAGGAAAATTAACAAGAGTATTTAGCAGAAAACAGTATTTAGTGGTAAAACAGAGTAACTATTCCAATTTATAAAAAAAAGGAGATGCCTTGGACTGTGGAAAATATAAAGGAATTGGACTTGCAACATGGAATGAAATTGTTTGAAAAGGTATTGGAGGAGAGGTTGACAAAATTAATATATTTATTAATTAATTTTAATTTAATCTTTTAAAATTACACCAAAATTACACTGCTGGTCACATTCATATCTTTAAATGTTTTACTAAATAGCTATTAAAAAGTTTTGCAAAATTTTGTTACTTGGACAAAATATCTTTAAACTTGCTTTTATTTACTACAACAACACTTTATTTGACCCAGACACTCACTTGTACATGTTGTAATATGGTGGAGCTGGCGGAGTAGTCTGACCTCGGTATCTCAACCCATCAGATGTTGAGCTGGTGACTGTTTGGGATGATAACGATGAGGAAGAGGCCTTCTGTGTTGATGATCCAGAGTTTGTACTGCTGCTATTTTGCCTGGCCTACAAATGAAGTGAAATTGGTAGATCATATTTAATGCAAACATTCCATACCACTTAAACTTTTAAAGAGAGTTATTTTCTACACCTCAAAGTAGCTGGCAGAAAGCTTACAATGAGAATAAAGGCAAGATCTATAAGGCTTGTGTCAGAACAGCGATGGTATATGGCTCAGAAATGTGGAATGTGAAGACAGTAGAAGGTATCTTGAAGAGAACAGAAAGAGCAGTGAAACGAAAAGTGTGTGGTGTTAAAATATCTGATACAAAGAATACATGTGAGCTCATGGAAAGGTTGGGCTTGGAAGAAACTGTTGTGGAAGTGATACAGAGAAGTGGTTTGAGATGGATGGGTCATGTGCTGAGGAGGGAAGATGATGAACCTGTGAAAAGAGAATGGGATGTGAAATACAATCTGGCATCGAGTTTTTTTATGTTTCTTTATATATATGTAGGCTTGAAATTGACATGATTAGTATGCATTTGAGTGAAGTAAAGTGATGACTGAAGTGAGATTTGACTATAGCCTTATAACAACAATGACAGTTTAAGTCTTATAAAGGTTTTTTATGGTGCTAGAGGTGGAGGGTATGGCAAGAAGAGGTAAACACATAAAACAATATGTGGCATAAGTTATTGAGAACAACTATCCAAGTCTAATCTCCTACATACAAAAGGGAATATGACTTTATACTGAGTAGTAAAAATTAAGTGAAAACCAAAATGAAATCATTCCAAAGAAACATTACTCAACTTATAAAAACAATATCCAACCAGATTTTTTTATTTAGTAGCTTCTGAAAACACTGTCAGTTCACATGGTGTGTCAGAACTTCATATAAGTCTAATAATGATGAACTATAACATCACGTGACTGAGAAAAACGTTCGCTTGACGTTGTGCTTCGATATAGTTTCTTTGGATGGCTTGTATTTTATCAGTCTCATTAAAATGGGTTAAAATACTCCAAAGATGTGAGTTTGTTCGGATATTTTCAACATGGTGATGTTACTGCTAAAGCATTTTAGACTGCAAAATCAAATAACATTAATATAACTGTCTTTGATTGAGGTCTATTTGCTCATTTTGAAATAATTCATTTTTTAAAAGCAACATTAATGGATGAACCACTATAATAATAATAGATTATTTAATCACATTAAATGTACGTTGGTTATGAAAAAACATAATTTGGTGGGTTCAGTTTTCCTTAAAGTGGGAGAACAGACCAACTGTCTAATGTTCCCATGGACAGTAGGAGGGCCACACCATACAGTAACTAATGTTCAACCCTTGGCAATTCTTTGTATTGAGCAAGGGTTATCTGCTTGAAAGTTTACTCTTGTTATACTTACTTGGTTACTTGAAGAAGCTTCTGCTCCAGATGATGAACAAACGAGATGGACAGTGTGTGGCCTTCCTTCCACATGCTTTATAAAGAGAATTCTTATTTTAGTGATCAATCTTTATGAATATGAACAACCATTTAACAGTTCACTAGGCTAATAGGCCAAATAGACAACTGCTTGAGTATTAGCTACTAGCTAGCATTACACAACTAGAACAAATTATGCATTCTGGTTAGCTGTTCCAATGGAGGTTTATTAGCAATAAGCTTCTGGTGGCAAAATAAGGTTCTCTCTCCTTTACATATATAAAACATAAGTTTTCGTTACCTATAGTTTTTGTAGTTTTCTTCAACTACATGTGCCGTATACCAAACACAATTAGTCGTCTATACCTTGGAACCTTTTAAGCCTTTAATTTCATTCTAGTTAATTCGCCCACAACGTCGAAATGTTAACGGTCCAATTTCTCATCTCATATTATTCAACCATCATCTGGTTAAACCCAGTGTCAATACCATCATAAATGCAGCTAACTGTAAATCAATTTGCTGGGATCCATTTGCTGAGCTTTTTTACTTAACTACGACACTCGAGCACACGACAAAGATGAGTTTCATTTTTAAGTGGAAGCAATTACAAAACTTAGGAGCTATTCAACATAAACAAAAGTCCAAAACTATCGCACAAACACCACGGATAGTTAACCCAACTTAGAAGTTAAACTTGAATCAACAAGAAGTACCATGAAAAATGCCAACAATACCTGAAACGATAAAACCTACTCTCAGTCGATCATTGAACGAATATCTTGATTTTGGCACCAACATGTTGGGAGTCACCGACGAGGAAACATTTTGTGACTTCATCCATCCATACTCCAGACAAACAAGCAACAAAAACATATTACCCGAGCAAATTTATAAAAAAAGCTCTAACTAACTCATAAGCAAGAAAATTTACGTACCAGACAAATCTTTTATTATTTACAACGGAAATTTTCTTAATATTCAAAGTTCAAGCGCAAAAGCTAGGACAAAAGCCATAGTTTGGGCCACGTAACCCAAAACTCACCTCGCGTAAAACATCCTTTAACTTTATATCATCGTTCAGTAATTGTCCAGAATAAATAATTCTTTGATGTCGACTTTCCTAGAACACAGAACGTGTTGATGGATTGTAAAACAACGTGAGAATTTCCACCCCAAACTTGGACTACAATGCATTCAAATTTAGACACTTCATACAGAAGGAACTACCTACCGGTTTGGTCGGGTAAACGATGGATAAATGAGTTTTCAGTTTTTGCACAGTCCAGCCAATCTCACAGTCTACTTGTACGTCTTCGTGTCGTTGGTTTGGAGTTTTAACGACTAAAATTACAGGAGAATTCAGGGGTAACGCAGCTTCCATTCTTTTACTATTCGTATGTCTCATCTGGTTACGAACTGCTGAGAAATGAATGATAACAACTCGGTCACGTGACGGCAGCCGTGGCGAGAACTGGTTGGCTAACGTTACCCATCATACAGTGCGCGCCGCATAGAATTACGTCATCTCATCTTCACGAGCTATTTTTATTTTGCACGGGGATCAGGCAGAAACTGGTATGGCCGGTGGCTTTTCCAGAGTTGTGGCGTTGTATCTTTATCAATACATGTAATGGTGCGATTTAGTTAAAGAACAATCTTTTCTTTAAACAACGCTTTTAAAAGAATTGCCCCAAAACTGGGAGCTGATAGAGGGGGTTTTAAACGCTGCAATTTTTCAGTCGCGTATAACAAGGCACACCAGGTGATCATCAGTATAGCATTAATGCTATCAAGACTAATAGTTATAACTATAAAAATGATACGATAATATTTTTCGGCGGTTTCAGTAAGCACTGAATAAAAATAATTCCGTAGTTAAAAGTTTTTTGAAGAGAAACCAAACCACTTTTTTCAAGACGGTACGAATAGTATTCGTCCGTTAGCTAGCAGGGGGGCAGCTGCCCTGCGGGGGGCGCCCCCCCCGGCGGGCGGGGGGTGGGGGGG
>JAOBBB020368004.1:0-10144 GCA_025331005.2 Zoanthus gigantus
TCTTTGAAAGAAACCCCAACTAGGGCAGAACCAAATGCAAGTGGCAGTGATCTTCCTCCAACTCCTCCATTCACTCCTGCATTCGAGGACCTTCCAAAATTAAAATGCTTGTGAGTAATTTGTTTTGTATTAATTGTTTGTTTATCATTATTTCTCATGCTTATCTGAAGTGGAGTCTCAGAAGGGTCTTTCTAAATTTTAGAATCTGTGTTTTGCTGAGGTATTTTCAAATAAATTAGAAACATTATTAGTTTAAAAAATTATGTTGACGAATATCACAAACATTCGAGGAAAATGATTTCAGCCTTTATTATTTTGTTGTGGGAAATTTCTGTCATCTGATTGGCTAAGTGTAATGTTATTTCAGCTTAATCGGAAATGCTTACATAGGAAAATGCACTGGTTTAACATCAGTACAGAACCATGTACGATCAGCGCGAATTCTTTCACAGTTGGATCAGAAAATCGCCGTGATCAACAGACCATTGTAAAAACTAATCTTTTTTGTAATAACTGACTATCTAACAACGTGGAAAAGAAAATGTTGAAAAATATGGACAATATTTCAATTTGCCATTACCAGTCTTATCAGGTTTAATAGAACAAATTAAAAATATATCTTTGTACATAGCAAAAGTTCATATTCCATAGTGACCAAAGCTAATTTACCGCACGTCACAGTTTCATAAACATGATGTAAAAATTTGCAGATTCTCAAACTAAAGAAATTCAAGATTCCAAAAGAATTCATAAAACTAAAATTTCAACAAAAAATAAAAGGTTTATTCAAAAAGAATTTGGAATTAATACCACTGAGATATTTCCAAATTGTTCTTTTCAACTCGAATAATGTGGATTTGTGCCATCACCTGTGCTATTTGTAACAATAAAAAACGCTGCAAACCCTGCTATTACTTATACAAAGCGCGCTCGTTGTTGTGCTCGTTTGACAGGGTCACATGACAAAAGTCCTGGACCGGTGGGCATGCGTATTATGAGGGATAAATCCTTTGTAAGTCTTTGAAACGAGACTGGTTTAGTTACCAGACCTCATGAGGCACGAATGTCAGTCAAAATTTCAGGACCGTTTGACATGTTCATATGACAATACACAAAACTGGCCAACATTTGGTCCGATAAATGTTAGGTGAAATGTCGGGACCGTTTGACGTGTTACTATAACTGAATCAATATATTTAGTAATGTTTTCAGAAGGTTGTTTATTGTTTCAGCAATTTTGAACTGTTGAATTGCCTTTGTCAGACTTTTATGTCAGATATTTATAATTTTGATTTATAGAATTTTGATGCAGCAACAAGCTAGAAGTAAAACCAAGCACGTGATGTTTAATGCTTTGAAAAATCTTCCTCTTTTGGAAGATCTGTAAGTATTAGGCGACATTCTTTTGAAGAACCTGACTATTTTACATCCTCACCGAAACCACGTTTGTTGTAAATGATAAGTTCCGCTAAATGGATAAATAACAGTAACTTTTTGAGCATCAGACTTAGTAAATTCGGAGGGCTATTCACTTAATTGCTACGTAAATTGAATCTCAATGATTTTTTAATTGCAGGCTTTTTCTTTTTCTCAGAATACCAAAATCTTGAATTAAAAAGATCTTTGGTCTTAAGAAGGCCCTCAAAACAACGTTTTAGCAAGACCTCACAACTGCCTGCTGTATACCTTAACCCAACCTAAATTGTTGTTTATTTTACCTGGGAAAAATAATAGTGTCCGGTATAGAGTGTGAACAGAGGGCCCGAGGTATTATTTGGTTCTTAAAACCTTCAATAATAACTTTCATTTTCCTAAGTTGAAGTAAAACTAAAACAACCAAAACGCACATGTTGTTGGTTACGAAATTGCATTTAAAAAAGCTCTTCTTTTCAATCTCTGTTCCAGTTTTGATCCGGGTTTATCCCCGTAAACGGGGTTGGCCGGATTTACCCCACTCTGGCAGCCATCTCTCCAACTCCCACTCTCCATCTCGCTCGATTCAATGCATCCTCCTTCTTCAAACCAACAATCCTGCTCTTTTTCTCCACTTGTATTTTCCATGTCTTCCTCGGTCGTCCTCGCTTCCTCTTTCCCTTCACTTCAAACTCCAATGCTTTTCTCAAAACATGCCCATTATCCCTCCTTAATACATGCCCTTACCATCTCACTCCATTCGCTTTTTTTTTAATTTTTATTTTCTTTATTGTTATTATTCTTATACTAACAATTTTTTGGAATCTTTGCAGTTTACTCCTGAGGCAATTTCTAAAAGGAAAACCATAAAAATTAACTGAAAAGCTTTCAGATTCAAAGCATTATAATTTTTATGCCATCCATTAAGTGTTTGCCACTGCCGTCACGTGATCATTTTTGACCATTGATAACGTGTGACTGCGCTAAGAAAAGTATTGATAAAAATATTAATCAATGTAGTCCCCTCACCCTCACTCGGTGGGGAAACAAGTTTATCAAAGTTTAATAACGTTTGGCCAAAATTTTTATAGAGCCCACCCTCGGTAGTATTTTTAAGAGACGAATCCCCACGTATGCCCGACAGATGTAAGCTGTTTTTTGCGGATAGGTGCTTACATTAACTAGTGCATAATATATCCTTGTTTGTTATACACAGCTGGTTGAACGACAACGCGTTGACCAATTTTCCCCATCCTTGCCTGTGGTATGACTCCCGAGTTACACTAAAGTACCTGTAAGTAATTTCACCAGTATAGTTTGAGTGTTGAATGAAGTTCTGAGAGTAGGATTGGAATCTAGTAAAAACTGTCAGGAAATTGAAAATTCCGTTTTTTTAGGTTTAGAAAGTAATTGGCGAATCTTTGTTTAACAACAAGTGTAGATTTCTGCTAGTAGCTAACTTGACTCTTTTTATATTACCATAAATGCACCAGTTTCTAGTACGGTTATAAAAAGAAACATTTTGAAATTTAATAATATTTTGGAAAATAAAGTTTAGAGTCTTGTTACTTGGCCATCGAAGTTTAATCACAGCACTGAGTAATAAACATATTCGTTTTAATCATATCAACTTGACGTTTCGTATGTTCCAACATACATTATCAAAAGTGTAAAACCGTTAAAATTTGAAATTGAAATACAAGCAATAATGAAAAAGCAAGAGGAGTGGGACTGAAAGTTAAACAAAACTAGACTATACTAGTTAAGTGACAGCTTGTCACTAGAAATATTGACATTTAAAGAGGGTTTAAGTTCTTGTAATAATAAAGTTTCTTTAATTTTACATGCAGTGTTGATATGTTTTTCCAGATGCAAGAATATCAAAATGATCCCATTTTATGTTTTGACCAGTGGCTCTAACGTGGTCAGCAATAGCAGAAGTATTTTCATTACAAGTTAGGGCTTTAAAAGGTTCAGATTTATTGTCATGGAGTCTACGCTTAGTTTTCCGTATATATAATATAGATTTCGGCACAATCCCAGCAATTGGCCTTATAGATAACATTAGATCTTTGGGAGCGATTTAATCTATCTTTTTATGGAAAAAAAGAACCAAATAAAATTCTAAAGTGGAATTCGACTGTTGATGATTTCAGTTAGCCAATCATAAATTTCGTATTGGTACCTTGAATCTAAAATGACACTTTTAAATCAGCCAATTATAAAATTTGCAATGGTACTTTGGATCTATAATAAAACTCTTATTGTAATAGTACATTGATCAATAGGAACACTTTTTTTATAAATCAACCAAATGTAGAGCTTGAGATGATACATTCATCTTAAAGAGCGTTAAAGCTCCTTAGGGAACAGAGACTTATCCAAATTATTTGTGAAGTTTTTATTTGTTATTACAGACACGTGGAAAATAACCAGATCAAATCATTAACTAGTTTTGCCAGCACAGATTTCCCACCTGACTCACAAGATACGCATGCGTAAGTATATGGAATGCCGTGCAACTGTACGAATTTATCTTTAAAATAATTTATTTGTTTGTTTTCCTTTAAAACAAAACAACTTTTGAGTGCTTTTCAAATTAGTCTTTGACGTTTTTCAGTTTGTGTTCCCGATAAAGTTTAGTGTTTTTATTTCATTATAGTACACTTTTAATAAAAGTATTTTATTAATGTAGAAATAAACTTTGAAGCCAATTACAAAGCTTTCATCATAATTTTGCTCTTTGTCTGCTATCCGTGTTATGTTAAACTGTCAATTGAAATTAATTAAACTTGTTATTCACTCAAATTGCCACGGTAAGCAATGTAGCGTGTTTTTTATTGCGTTGTTTCCAAGCTTGTATTAAAAATTCCATGTGCTATGTTTCTTTTTTTTCTAACCTTTTTTATAGCAGGTTGGTCATTTTCAGTAATGTCAGTCTTGTATTAGTGTAAATTCATACTGGTTCCACCTAGTTCAAGCTTGTTGAGCATCTTCACAGCAGTTATCAAAACTTATCAATAAACTTCCTAATGCTGAAAAAATGCGAGAAATCTTCACTTAGCTAATAGTTCCAACTGTTAGAAGGTAAACCAATCGGCCAGGATCAACTGAATAGAAACCAAGCAGCTAGGAACCCTGAGCCGCGTTGCCTCCATATTGTGGTTTCCTGTATTTTATTTGCTACGCGCAATTGATATTAGTTCGATTGGTTGACTTTCCTAACTCATTTTGCCAACTATGTGATTTCCTTTCATTAGTTTTTATGTCTATATTTTTGATAACCCCTTCTTTTGTCATCTCATAGCATACTTAAACCAACACAGAAACCGTTTGAGAAGACTACGCGATTGGAAAGATTGTAAGTGTATTACTGAATAATAGTTTACTGAAAACGTAACTCAGTAATACCAATAATACTACTGACCAAATTTAGAATCAACTAATCTATATTTTTTTTAGTTTTAACTTAATCAAAATATTCACATAGATTAGATTAACCCACTAAAATGAGCTGCTCCCAACAGCTATGGCTTCATAGCTTCGATAGTATGAACGCTGTACCGATAGGTTACGGATTTGAATACCATTAAAACCTGAAGATCTTCATTGCTTACCAGTGTACACTCTCAATCACAATGATTCACGTTCACCCTTTAAAGATGGGTCTTTTTCTAACAGCTATGGCTTTATAGCTCAGTTAATTGATACAAGCGTATCCGTTATAAAACCTTAAACACATTTTAAGTGGCATACGTTAGCCCGCGACAGTTGTCTTCATACTGCGTTGTAAACAAGACGTTATAAATAATCTTCAGCAGGATGCGAACTCGTTACCATGCCGCTTTTACCAACCGAGTTACAGAGCGACAGTCGATAGAGCAGGATTTTTTAAATTTTTGCATGAACGGAAACGGTCTTGGACAAACTTTCATTATTTTGTTTTTTTCTCAATTCAACTTTCATTTTCCAATTTATGGACTTTCATTTTCCAATTTTCCAATTGATTGGCGGGATGATTATGTATTGGGAGTTTTTCCAATAAGCCACAGTGAAGATGCTTTGATAAAGGGGCTTGAATCTGAACTAAGATAAATGTTTAAGAAGTTACTTAAGGCTTATGAAGTTGTATTAAGCGCGTTGTGCTCAAGCTTAAACAAGTCTGCCAAAAGTTATACTCCGAAGTGGACAAAAGTTTAGTTAACGGGAAGCAATAGTTTACTCGGATGTATAAAGCTTTTGTCTAGCAAAATACTTAACTATACGTTTACAAGACCTGTTTGCATTTTTATTCCGACAAAGGTCACTGTCAGTGATCGAAAATGTGGCAGATTTTATAGATTTTACTTCGTCTTCATACGTTTGGTAACTTTTAAAGTTTTATCTTAGATCAGATTAAATTCCTTTTGTAGAAGGAAGTCACTATCTGATCGAAAGAGGAATAATCAAAGGAATACTCGAGATAGGAATTTTTTTCTCACCATGCTAGTATTGTCAGAAAACTATAAATTCTTACCATTTCGTATTGAACTTTAGAGAGGCACAAGGTTAAAGATTTTAATTAAATTTCAAAATGTTTTAGGCAGGGGAACATTTGAAAACTTGTTTTTTTTTTGTTCTTGAATTTTTTTTAATCATCGTTGTATGAACGATAGAAAATAATTTTTCCTTTACTGTTTCAGGTTCACTCATAACAACGACATTTCTGATATTGGCGAGGAAGATTTATGGCTTCTTGAAGTCTTGAGTGAGCTGTGAGTGTTGCTTAGTCTTTTTCTTTGTTTTGTTTAGGCACCGCGAACTACCATTTCAACACCATTACAGCCATCTGTCAGTTGACCAATTATCGAAGCAATCATCAATTTATTCTCCTTAATTACTCTTTATCTTGCAGTCAGTTGTTCAAACAATCAAATAAGAAATCAATTAACCATTCAATCGGTCAATCAGTTAATTAATCAGTTAATCAATCAGTCAATCAATCAATCAATCAATCATTTGATTAATCAACTTAGTCAGTTACTCAATTAACTGATCAGGCCTTGAATTATTTAGCAAATTATACATTCAAATTCATCTATTAGCAGGATGTCTTTTAACAAAGTCGATCGATGAGTTGACCATCATTTAAATGTGCAAATTGTATTTTAATGTACTATTTTGTAATCTTATTATTTGTGATAAATAGCAGATTTAATTAATTTCTCGATGTAGTAAAACTAACCAAACCCTGAACTATATGTGGGATTCTTTTAAATTCAAGCAATCAATCACCCAACCAGTACATCACTTGTTTAGCTAATCAATCAATCAATCAATCAATCTGTTAATCAATCAATAAATCAATCAGTCAATCAATAAGTCAATCAGTCAATTAGTTAATCATTCCTTTATAGAACATCTAAATATATTAACACATTTTTCTGAATTCTTTCCTGAAGTTTTTCTGTGTTTTTACAGCTACCTCGGGTATAACAACCTCAAATATGCGACTGTCCATACCGAGGCATTTAGAAACCTGACAGTCCTAACTTTACTGTAAGTGAACATGTTGTGCTTGTAGTAAATTTTAGATATGATCAAAGCCCTTTTAATTCTCTCAGTTTTTGAAGTTTCAAATATGCTTATACAGAATAATTTCTCATTAAAAAAGAATTATATTGAATTTTTTTAAACATAAGACTGGTAACTGGAGTAAGTGTGAACGTGTTTTTTTTATGTTATTTTTCAGTTTATACTGTGCAAAGTGTTCACATACAAGGTTTTTGTTAGCCGTTGTTCAGCTAAAATGTTACATGTTTTTAACAGTTTAGCTAAAAGTAAAGGGTGATTCCAAAGTTGACTATTTTAAAAAATGTTTTAAAAGACCTTAGCGGGACAAAATAGAGCAATTAGCATCAAGTACGCCTTGCAAAACCATTTGAAGTAAGATATTCTTATCTAGGAGAGACTATTGTTTTATTTATTTTAATTTTGAAATTTTTTGTTTTGAAACAGTTGTTTTCTTTCATCTTCAAGCGAGTTTTATTTCAAACTAATTGATGGGTAACTTGCTTTTTTAAGTCATCTTGACAGCAACCAGTTTCATTACGTGCCTGAAGCTATTATTGGCAAGAGTAGGCTGCCAAACATCAGAGAGCTGTAAGTATACTTTGTGTATCATGTACAATAATGTCCCAGGTATTAAGCTATTATTGGCAAGAGTAGGTTGCCAAACACTAGAGAGCTGTAAGTATACTTTGTGTATCATGTACAATAATGTCCCAGGTATTAAGCTATTATTGGCAAGAGTAGGCTGCCAAACACTAGAGAGCTGTAAGTATACTTTGTGTATCATGTACAATAATGCCCCAGGTATTTCACGCAAAGCGAAATGGTGATTCGATTGTGGCCAAATTGCTTTCCTTGTCGGATCTTTACTGTAGAAATCTAAAATGCTGTTCCACAGATAATTCATGATCTTGAAAACAACTAATATCATTATTTCTCTTTACTTATTAAAATATGGATGCTTTTTTTACTAAATAGATTACTAACTGAGTTTGGCAGACATCAAGCAAGAGGTTTTTTATTTTTTTATGTTTATATATGAAACGCTTACTGACGAAGGCTCTCCTCTCCTGTCGTGATTCATGGCATTTAGAATTTTGTTTACCAGGGTTGAAAAGTCATGAAATTTTGATTGGCGTGATGGGAAGTCATGAAAAATTTGTTTTGTGTAGACAAAATTGTCCGAAACAACGTGAAGAATAAACCAAATGCGGTTAATATTAATGTTGTTTTATCTGTACATTCAAATAAATCTACCTAGCCACAAAGTAACTATTTAGCTAAACGAAACAAGTGACGCTAATTTGAATGCAGCCAAAAAAATATTAAAATAATTGCCATTTATAAAATAGGTATATGCTCTTTGAAAACAACTTCCAATATCTCATCAGAACTGTTTTAACTTAAACTGAGTGCATTGATTTTCCTACTAAGGATTTACAGGTTTTAAAATGATTTTTGCCGAGTCTACCCTTATTTCTGAAATCGCAAAAACCTGTAGAAACATTCTAAAATCAAGCTGGGTTGATTAATCTACAGAGATTTGCGGACAAACAAACTCACGTACATCCTAAACAGCACATTTGCCGAACTGACAACATTATCAAACTTGTAAGTATTTGATGAATCTACTATTGTTCAAGTTGTGATTTTATTGCGTTGATCAGAACTCTTGTTGCTATTCGTTTATAAAATTTATAGATTTTTGTGACGGTGTGATTTTGTTTACCATGGAAAGTGTTGATTAGCATTGTTATCTCTTTAATGGTTTCTTTTTCTGACTTTTTTTTTAAAAAAAATTGATTTAAATGTTTTAACTTTCGGCATTAAAAAATCTCAGAAAGATCTTAAATCAGTTGGCTTCTGAGGTGCAGGAACTGTGCAGGGATAAATTAGTGATAAAGGCAACTAGCGCACATTGATATATGAATATTAAAATGACGTTAAGATTTGATGCTTCACACTGGAGATTGTAGTATTTTTTGAAATGATTGGTTGTTGATGCAATAGAGTGCGAGAGTTTGTGCGAAATTCGTTAATGACTTTCCTTCATATTGAATTGTTTGCAAATGAAAGAACATTGGTTCTAATAGTTGTCACATCGTGCAAATGGTTGTCTTCTGGTCTTATTGAATGATATTTTTGCGTAAATGAATGATGTTTAGCTTAAATGAAACTGAGTTATCTCGTGTTAATGATTTAACTATTCATTCAAATGAAACTTTCTTTTCTTGTAATGATTAGCAAAAAGTGTAATGAAAATAAAAATGATATTGATAAAGATAATAATAATCTTACCACTACGTATCTTTAATTTTGTTAATGGAGTTAATGGTTGAATAATCGAAAACTTTGTTTTTTTTTATAAAAACGATTTATGTTTTTTTATATTTCTCAGAGTTCTTAGTCACAACAAAATTGTCGCCATTGAAAACGGCGCTTTTCCAACAAGTATTGCAACAATGTAAGTGATAATTTCCTTCTGTGATCCTTGCCATCTTATAATACTTGTATTGGTAAAATGTTGCATTGATATGTGTTACCATTGATTTCTAATGAATTGCATTTGATTTCAGACGTTTGGACTACAATCGGTTTAACTTTAAACATGAGAACCAATTCACCAACCTTGGCAATCTCCATATTTTGTGAGTATGGTTATAGTATTCAATTCCCCTTCCATCTTGTTTTCTTCATTTTGGTGAAGAAAAAGGCCTTAGAGCTTCCGTATACTTAAATAAAAACATTGCCAAAAAAAAAAAAAAAGAATTTAAGGGTTAGTTACTGGATGTGAGTGCTTTGTTTACAAATACACCCACGCGCTGGCCAGTACGTGGGTGTACTGATTTGTAAACAAACTACGAACTAAACGTAACTAACTTTTAATATTCAATCTGAGTTCACTGCATTGCAGGGCGCGATACATGACTTAAAGAACTTGAAGCAAGAGTTTGAACAAACAAAAATCTTTAAATTCATTAAGTGCGTAATTAAAATAGAAATCACAAAAAGCTGTACTTGAAGGAAGATTAAAAAATAGAACTTTTGAAAATTAACGCGAAGAAGATAATTTTCAGGAGTAAGTAGCGATATATTCTCTGAAATTCGTCAAAAGCTGAAATTAAATCGTAAAAGAAATGTAGCAAATACCTTGTTTTAGAATTTATCAGCATGTCCTTTG
>JAOBBB020368015.1:0-10143 GCA_025331005.2 Zoanthus gigantus
GTTACAGTTGAAGTTGTAACACATACACACGCCCGAATGCATGCCAAATACCATACGTCTTCCCCCTCCAAGGTTGAAATAGGTGTTTTCCTACTACATAAAAAACTATTTGCCCAACCAGTACTTTTTGTCACCAAGTTGTTATATTAATGCTGCGACGTGATTAGATAAAGTGTATAAGCATATTGACATAAAAGAAAAAGGTGTTGTTTTTCTCTTATGTCGTTATGCTGATGCGCGTATTATCGCCGTTATGTTGATATGTCAGGTTATTTAAACTTGACATTGAGACACAAAAACGCATATGTTCACATCGTTACATTGTTGTGTCGCCGATGTGAATCACCCTTTAAGAACTTTAGATATGGTGCTCGTCAGCCGGCTGGCAGTTCTTAGTTCCATGCCACCATTAGTTGCGCGCAGCAAAAGGTAAGACGGGGGAAATGCCATTTATTTGTCCCAAAAATATCAGAATGAGCTAATCTTCCTTTACGAATAGTTCACGAAATTTGCTCAACGAAAATGGTGCGATGTGCGTGGTCATTGTAGCTAGAATTAAAATAGTTTTCCAGTCTCATTAAACCTCCCCCTTATGGAAACATGATAAGACTGGTGCTTGAACTATCTTCTAACCAGCCTTTTTGTTTTGAAAACAATCTATTAATTTTGAGTGCAATGTTTGATTTAGGTGCATGTGGCAAAGACTTCGTCTGTCCCCGACCACTGCAGACAGTATGCCCTGAGCGACCCTCGTGACAAAGACTATCAGTCAAGTTGCGACCACGAGCACCAAGATACATGCCAACGCTGCGAAGATTTGACGATAGTTCTACAAGAGATAGAAGAGGGAATCCAGAATATGTCTGCTAACAATGTTTCTGAAGACACCAGAGAAGAGCTCTTGTTCGTATATGATCAGTCCAAACAGAACATCCTGGCATGGAAGGCACATTTACTAAGAAGTATCAACCAAGATGACGCGCGGCTCGACATCCTAGACAGCCTTGATGAGACGTCTGTCCTACTGATCGAAGATTGGGCAATGAAGTTCTTGCCAAGAAAATATCGCGAGAGCCAGACTGATTGGTTTGGCAAGCGCGGTATTTCTTGGCATGTAACAGTGGCTACTCGCCGCATAGCTCCCGACCAAGATCTCGAGATGATGACTTTCAGCCACGTCTTTCAATCATGTAACCAAGATAGTCCAGCCGTTCAAGCGATTATGACCGATGTCATCAGTAAGCTAAAGAAAGTCATGCCAACTCTACGTACAGTGTACTATAGACAAGATAACGCCGGTTGTTATCGAAGTGGTGGGACCATCATTGGTGCAATTCAAGCTGGTGACTCTCATGGTGTAACAGTGCGACGATTGGACTTCTCAGACCCCCAAGGTGGTAAAGGGGCCTGTGATAGGAAGGCGGCAACAATCAAGGCTCACATAAGAGTTCATCTGAATGAAGGTCATGATGTGGAAACGGCAAGTCAAATGGTGGATGCCATACTATCCTCGGGGGGTGTACCTGGTCTTAATGTTTCCCTCTGCAACAGTGTAGTCTCGCCCAGTTCTGCAGCGCAAGTAAAAATCGATGGAGTCAGCACTGTGGCAAACATAGAATATGGCAGCACATACATTCGCCTATGGAAAGCATACGGAATAGGGCCGGGAAAGAAGATTCCTCTATCAAAGATAAACATTCCCGTTAATTTTCAGATAGCACGGTTATCTACTGATTCTGCAGGTAAAGTGTGTGACCAGTTCTCTGCTGTCAAGTCCAGAACAGCAACGACTTCAACTGCTTCCCAAAGCTCAAGAGAGGATCCCCCACCTACTAGTCTACCTTCTGAAAGTAGTGAGCTATACGCGTGTCCCGAGGAAGGCTGTACGAAATCGTATCGGAGGTTTTCGGCATTACAGAAGCACTTGGATTGCGGCAAGCACGTCCGTGCGCTAGAAAGTGAAACCATGCTCGACAAAGCTGTCCGTGGATATGCAGCGAGACTTGAAGGCCAGTTCACAAGTGTGCCACAGTTTGGAGAGGTCACCAAAAGTACGGATGCTCCAGCTCAACAGTCGCGATTGCAGATGGGCTGGGCTCTCAAACTGGCCCAGACAAGCAGAGCAAGATTCTCAGACAAGCAAAGAGAATTCTTGACAAACAAATTCATGATCGGAGAAACGACAGGCCAGAAGGCAAGTCCACAGCAAGTCGCGAGGTCAATGCTTACAGCTAGAGATGAGACCGGAAAGCGTAGATTCTCTAGTGCGGAATTTCTCACAGCTAAACAAATAGCTAGCTTCTTTTCGCGTTTAGCCGCCAAGCGGAGCACGAGTGTCCACTCGCATGCGCCAGTTATTTCTGATGAGGAGGAGGAGGAGGATGGAGTAGCGGTAACTACCGAGACGGCGTTCAGTGTGCTAAGAGATCACGTGATGGCTGCTGTACAACCAAACCATCCGATCTGCTACGAGACTTACAATCTTTGTCACTTGATGTCCAAATCCAAGCTCTCATCATTTGCTATTACAATGCTGAACGATATCTGTGAGCATTTCGTCATCGATACAGATGACATTACCACTAAGAGGAAAGCGCCTTATATTTCAAGACTTGAGAACTTCTTGAAGCAGTGTTCTTGCTACCAAATATAAACTGTGTGAAAACGTCGTGAACAAGGGGGAAGCATAATTCTCGTAGCTAGAATGAACTCGTGCTTGGAATGAAATTGCATTCAAATGCGTCAGAATAAGATACTGAATGAACAAAAAAATACAAGAACTCGTTGTTATTACGTAAACGAGTGTATAGTACGCTTGCGTGCCCTTTGTGTGAATTAGGCTGCTACCAGGGCTTACCCTAGTAAGCTAGAAGCGAGGGAGCTTTAGTATGAGAATAAGTCGCGCAATGGAGACATTTTTTGAATTGCATGTACGTGCGCGTGTTACAGCCAAAACAGGGATTCGCGACCGATTATTTCGCTCTTTTGATGATTCCGTTAATCAAAAACTAATTTTTATTGCTCAAATGGTTTTAGTTATGTTTTCTGTAGCAAAACTAGAACTGCCCGTTCTCAACGTCAAGGAGCATAGCTATCTTGTCTCGGAAACAAAAAGACTGCAATCACAATAATGTTTTATGCAAATAGTTTGTGCTGATTTGCAACGAACCTTCTTTCAACAGTATTTGGCCGATCTCAAGCCATTGAAATGGAACAAGTTTCGTGCATCAGTTGTTTGGTTGCCTTCTTTTGGCCCGATAGGAATTCTGGGTAATTCAACCATTTCGGCGGCATGGTGCTCTGCCCAACTTCAATTTATAGAATTTTTATAAGTGTCGAGCCACTAGTTTAGTAACTTCATCAGCCAGAAAGGGAGCAGACAATCTTAAAATACGCGGACTGATTCCATCAACTCCAACAGCTTTCTGCGGGTTTAAACAGTCTAAAATGTCACGAAAGGAGCTACTGCTGACTGGGTTAAAAGTGAAGTTCTCGAGGAACTTTCTCTCAGTTATCGATTTCACACTCGGACGTTCTAAGAAATCGGAAGGCTCAATAATATATTGTCCCCAACGTCCGCTATGTTAGCGAAGTAGTCATTAAATGCCTCGGCCACAGAACTAGGCTCAGTTATAACAGGATTATTTTCAACAAGAATTATATTATCTTGTTTATTGTGGCCAGAGTTTGGAAGAAGTGGTTTCATTTTTTTCCAGAATTCCCCAAGGTGCCTGGCTGTGTTTGATGCATCGTAATAGAACATCTTTACGCCATTAAGCTTGAGTGATGTAATTTTATTTCGATGCGTTTTATAAGCTTCCCACGTAAACGGCGAGGGGTTCTTTTCGTTACGCTTGAACATCCTATTACGTAGTGAAATTTCATGCAGGATTTGGGGAGTGATCCATGGAAGTTGGTCACCACGAACACACATTCTCTTGATCGGCACATGCTAACCCAGAATGTCGTTATATAGAGTACTCCAATGGCCCCAAACGTCGTCCACATTATCATAAGAATAAGCCGAGTGCCATGAAACATTTTTTAAATGGGAGAGAAACTTCAAAGCTTTTTATGCTTCTGTATTCAATGAACCGTCTATTGGGACGTGTCAACTTATTTTTCCTAACAACAAAGACTAAGTTATGGTCACTTACACCAAAGTGCAACGTGCCAGCAGTAGCGTAACGTTCCGGGTGACTTGTTAACGCCACGTCAATCAGTGTCATTGTTTTATCCCTAACTCGCGTCGGTTCAGTGATTTTGTTTACAAGACAAAAACGTTGACAAAAATCGGCCAGTTTACGGTTAGGAAAACGACCCTCCCCACTTTTGTGGTACATATCCATATTAAAATCGCCCAACAAGAGCAATCTTCCTTGTATTTTACATGATTTCAACAGCGGATGAAAGAGTGTCTCGGAAATCAGCTTCTTTACCTTTCCCAGGAGACTTATAGCATGCACAAACAATAAATTGGCTTCTGTTTTCGTTTATGGTTTTAAAAATAAATGATCTCGATGTCTGCAGGCTCTAACTTGGCTCTCCTATATACCGAAATATCCGCTCTAATAGAGGCTAGTAGTTCACCAGCACCCTTCTTGCAGTCTTTACGCGAAGTAGGATAACCCGGCTGTGAAATAATTTTGCGAAGAGGAGATAGTTTTGTCGACCTTGGTCTCAGCAATAAATAAGGTATCGAACATTTCTTGTTAAGCATTTCCTTTACCTCGTCTATTTTGTTGATAATACTATTAATGTTTAAGTAGCCTATCTTAAGGTTAAACTTGTAAGAGCTACCAATATGCGACTGAAACCAAGTCAGAGAGTCGTCGCAGTCGAAGTCATCCGTGAGTGCTTCGGGCATGGTTTGCTCTGTAAAGTACAAGGACTCAAGAGAATCATCGGAGGAAGCCCAGAACGGTAGCTCGGATATCGATGAACCATCTTGGCAATCATTTGAAGCAGTGTTGGTAGAGAGCAGCTCCAAATTGATTCGACCGACTGGAGGAGTCTTTTGTATTCGTTGGGCTTCACCTTATCACACTTTATGTGGTACGTGCCATTACAAGAAGTAAAGTGTAATGCTCGATGATTTCTTGCAACTTTCTTCAAACAAGTATTACATTTATCTGGACCCGGGTTCGGAGAAATATCCCCACTGACTTCCAAGCGAGTTATTTAGAAAGTTGACATGGAGTTCGGATAACAATTTATTCTTGCTTCAACATGCAAAACTCTTTGTCTGCGACATTTTGTGATAGCTACTCAGCATGACTGCATGGTGGTGGTATAAAGTCCAGCTTATGTTCGTTGTGAAAAGACAGCTAGTGTCTTCTAGTATCCCTTTGCAATTATTGTGAGTTTTCACGTTGTTGTAGAGATTCAGTTGATAAATTAAAAAATAAAATAACATGGCGAACACCAAAAATTTACGTCTTGTCATCATGACGGTCATTTCGACGACTGGCTCTTCTTCTTCTCTTCTTCCATGTAACTCATCTCCCTCTGAGTGAGGATTCTTATGAGTGAATACAGTAGTATCCGGAAATTATCCAACATAAGCAGCATTGCAGTCCACGTCAACGGCTCAAATTTTTTCTGAGTTTCTTGGCTCCGCATGTGTTTATGTATCTTATTTATTAAATGGTCGCCTCCGTGATGCAGTTAAAACGATCATTGCGTCCATGATACACTAATGTTATTCCAGTGATTGTGTCATACAGTCCGTGTATTGTAATCCAATATAGTGGTGGCCTCGCTCGCCATATGAGTTCCCGTGACTCAGTAGTAGAGCGTCCGACTTATGTTCCTGAGGTCATATATACGATTCTTTGTCTCCGTATGTTTTTATATATGTTATAAATACTAGAGGCTTTACATCGGAGTGACAACGTGATGAGCTGCCGCCTCTCCAGTCTCGCGTCTTGGCTCGGCTGGCTCGTTAACAATTATATTTTTTCATGAATAATTTTTACTTATATTACTCTATCCTATAGCTATGAGAATGCTGCTGATAATTTTGTTTCCTTTAATGTGCTTTTAAGATAACGAGGTATCAAATTATCTTGTCTCTTGGTTTGCGTCTGTGCGATTGTGCGAAACGAGGCTTCGTCAGGATGTGCAATGACGAAATCGAGATATTTCCTACAATTTGAGTACGAGTTACGGCAATAACACCAAAAATCAAAAACATAACCTTGCAAAGAAGAAGTGGTTTGGAGAAATTACCTGCATTGGGAAAAGGTACTCCAATCAAAAAATTTAGAACTGCATTAGAAAAGAACGCTTCACTGTAACTGTGAAAGAAGAATTCAGCCATTTGTATGATAGAAAGGGATTGAATATAATCATGTATACGTTGTATTTAAAAGCTAGTTGTATGAGCAATATAAATGGCGTGAACTACCCAAGATTTGAAACCACTTTTTTTCGTTAAAGAGAGGTTCATTGTAATAGGGCATAAACTTTTGATGTTTTCGGTTTAGAATGCCAAGTACTTTGAAATATTTTCGTTAATTTATTACATTGATAAGCGGACTCATTACATGCATTGCATATTCATATGTGTTGTTCGTTATTAACTCGTTTTTGGGAAGGTAATAGCTGGGTTACAAAACCTACAGTCATGGAAACCTATAATTAAAACTGTCAATTGGTAAAGAAAAAATTAAAAAAGTAGAAACTAACGAGATAAAACAACGTTTCATTGTCATCTTGACTATAACGTCAGCCGACTTATTTAATCCCCGTTATATTTTTTCCGTTTTATAATATTTAAACGCTTTCCTTTTACTTACATTTGTAATTGCTTCCTTAGTGTAATACCCGCAAGTCTGTTTTAGTAATTTTTTTCTCTACGATAATCACCGAAATAAATATAGGCCAATTAGTTTAATCACTTTTGTGCGTTATTTGTTTGTTTTTTGCAGTTTATAATTCATTCTTAGAGATTTTAGCAATTGTGTTTTACGCTTTAGAACTTTCTTCATATGTTTGAATGTTTGCATATAGTTTTATGGTATAAAATTGTTTTCTAATCCAGTTAGAATTGCATTTTCCACCAGTTTACCTAATGATGTTGTCAAGATGATCCACATGGTAGGTTAGCTTAAGCTTGAAGCAAGCGATATAATTGTGAGCCAAAATTTTTTTTCAGAAGCAATCAAAGTTATTTTTATCTTGGTGTCTTGAGGAAGAATGCACCAACTGTGCTCACCGCACTAACTTTAAACTAGTTTTAACTACAGCGTATTTATAGTAGCATAAACATCTATATAACAATGTTTCATATTTACATTTTTTTCAGAACTTGAGAAAAGTGATTACAGTACTGATGGAAGTGTCTGTAAGCAGGAAAAGGTTATTTTAATTCAACTTGCGTTTTAAACACCTACTTTAAATAGTTGTTTCATCGGTATTATATTGGCTGCTCCTTAAGTTAGTTTTTAAATCTGTTGCGCAGAAATGCGGGACGAAATTAGTTATTAATCACAACATCACTAAAAAGAATTGATATATTTTGTCTTCTAATTTTGTGTGTAAGATTCGATGTCGAATTTAGTGTAAGGATTTGCATTGAAATAAGTTCCTTTCAGCACGTAGAATTGTAGCAATCAATCTTGCATTGGAAGATCAGGTAGTGGCAGAGTATTTGCGTACAAAGTCATTTTCCAATGGTAATAGAAATCCGCCTTCTGAGAAATCTACAAGACTACAGTTCTATTTGAAGGTAGATTTTATTTTACTTCACCCATAACTCTAAACTTTCCAAATAATTCTGGAAGGTTCTACCTTTAGGCTAATTAAAATTTTAGACGTTAGCTTAGGTCAAGGAAAGACTTGTAAAGTTTTAGTATCTGTTGAATATTTGATAAAAAACAAAACAACATGATGTATCGGCGGGAAGCTACAGCACAATATTTGACTTTTTAAGGTCTATCTGTTTAGCCTGCAAATAGCTATGATGCTAGTCGAGGCAGACTAAAACGTTTGATTATTAATTACAAAACAAGGTGAATACTAAATAATACTAAGAATATAAAAAGAGAAAAGACGAAAAATATAAAAGAATTAAAAAAAAAAGAAAAAGAAAAAAAACCACAAGAAGTGATAAATTACTTCTAGGATAATAATTGCAATATTCACTAGCGAATACTGAAATAGACACTTTGAGGTTACGTCACAGAAATTATGCCATTATTGAAAAAGTTTAGAGATTTCAGTAAAGTAGCCATTAGCAAGTAAATTTTCAAGTAGACTTGATTTAATTGCTTTATTGAAAGCTTTTTTTGATAAATTTCTAATATGAGTAGGTATGTGATTCCATAGACGTACGCCAAGTGAAAAGGATTTTTCTGGGTGTTGAGACGTGAATATTTAATGTAATAATTTTCACTTGAAAATAATCTTGTATCATAATTATGTATATCTTTGACTTGAGTGAGATATTACTAATGTTAGTAGGAGAAAAGTTGTGATTCACATCATACATTAATTGAGCAGTTGAATAGAAGTAAAGTCATTGGTAATATTTCAGTTTTAGTGAATAACGGTACCGCACTGTGAGTCGAACTGAGGAAAAATATCGATGTGAGAGCACGCTTTTGCAAGAGTAACAGTTTCTTCTTGTACCTTTTTACTAGCTTGACCGCAGATATTTATTCCATATAGGAGCAATGGTTGCAAAAGTGCTTTGTACATTTTTAGCAAAATATCTTTTGGCAACGAGTGTCTTAGTTTGCTTAAAATGCCGACTGTTCTACTGATTTTGTTACTTATATAATCAATGTGGAGTTACCAAGAAAGTTTGTTGTCTAGCAGCACACCAAGGTATTTAACTCAGTTTTTTTGTTCAAGATAAATAAACTTACTAGTTTTATCATCAGACAGTTTGATGTTGAACTGCCCTTTATGTCCTTTATGTTTGATACGAGATGGATGCAAAACAACAAAGTTTGACTTTTTTTACATTGATTGTAAGTTTATTAGCAGTGATCCAATCTTGCAGCTTTGCTAATTCTTCGTTCATGACCAACTCAAGACTTTTATGGATTTTTACCTCAATAAATTATATTGGTATCATCCGCAAAGAGATGGAGTTTAAGGACTTTAGATGCCATACAAATGTCATTGATGTGTAAAAGAAATAGTTAGGGACCTAATATACAGCCCTGAGGGACCCCGTAACTTATTGTTGCCTTTTTTGATGAATAATTATTAATTTAAGTAGTTTGAGTTCTATCGGACAGATGTCTTCAGCCAATCATACAGACAACCTCGTATTCCATAAACATCAAGCTTTTTGAGAAGTATATCATGATCAACCGTATCAAACGCTTTGGCTAAATCTATAAATACTGCGCATGTGTAAAGTTTATGGTCCGTGTTATATTGAATTGTATTAATTATATCAAGTAGCGCATGCTGCGTGGGATGATTTTTTCTGAAACCATATTGAATATCGTAGAGAATCTGTTGTTTTTCTATAAAATTACTTAGCCTATTATAAACAGTGTTTTCGAAAATTCTGTTGAAGACTGACAGTAATGAAGTTGGCCTATAGTTACTTGAGTCAGTTTGATCATCGGATTTAAAAATAGGAAAGATTTTAGAAATTTTGAGTTTGGTTGGATGTGTTCCTGTTTGTATTGATAAGTTCATTAGCTTAGCAAGATGTTCACTGAGAAGATATTTTGAAGCTTTTAGCAAGTAGATTGGACATGAATATAAACCATAGCTCGTATTATTTGCTAGGAGTAAGATTTCGTCATCTATTTCTGATGATGTGATTGGAGTGACAAATATCGAGTTTTTATGATCAATATCTTTAATAAATTCTGTAAAGTGTCTTGGATTTCGGAATATATATTAGCATAATTTTCACCTACTGTAGCAAAAAAAAATTTATTATGCAAAAAGGAATTTATAGCTTGCCATGTTTTCTTTATGATTTTTTGATTTTCAGTAAAATAGGACTTATAATAGTTTCTTTTAACTAATTTATACGAACAAGCGATAGGATTTTATTTCTGTAGTAATTGTATCTTTCTTTATTGCCAAAAAGAAATAATTGAGTTTTAATCTTTATAGATTCACGCATTCCATGAGTTATCCATGGTTTTGTTATTTTTCTAATATTTC
>JAOBBB020368026.1:0-10143 GCA_025331005.2 Zoanthus gigantus
TGCCACACACTTGATCAGAAACACACAATGTTAATACATGAGAAGAATGTAAAACATCTAAGTTTCCAACAATCAATATACTGCTATTGTATGAAAGATAAAATTAGCAAAATGTTTACCGTAATTCTGTTCAGTTTTCATTTCTCTAACAACAGCTTGCCCCTCTTTGAATTTAGGGTAGGTAACAGTCAGCTTCTTGTTGTTGTCATTGTCAACCCGTGCTTCTCGGTTCAAGTTGAAGTTGAAATGGAGAGCAGCCAAGATAGTTCTGGAACACAAAGATAAAACTTATGAGACCTCCATTTTAACAGTTACATTTTTCAGGCCAGTATACCATCCTTAAGAAGTCAGTCTCAATTATATCAAGTTCTAGAATTTGTATCATATTAAGTTCTAGTGGTACATGTAGCCAAAAAAGAGCTTTAGTGATAGCCACTGTTTCATTGAAAATCTTTATGTATCTGGTAGAAATGCCAAACAACATTTTAGTAGCTCTTAACTTAAAAACTTAATGTTAATTGTTGATGTTGATTCGCCAGATAAGTGGTTTTTGTCCTTAAGATTTTTAAACTAACCTGCTTAGCATCCCCAGATAAGAAAATGCATGCATCTTTGGAGCAAATTGGTTAACCACAGAATGATATCCTTCAAGACAGCTGGTCTGTGCTTCAGGTGAGGCTTGCTTGATACCCTTTATCAAATGTGGTTTTTCCAATGCATCACAAAGCTTTTCATATGCTGTAGACTCTGCATTATAATTTTGAGAATAAGCTTGTTAGTTTTTCATTTTGCCAAATGACTTAAGTTTTTGCTGTTACCATTTAAGATTTCTGTTTTTGTTGCATTAACTTTCCAATTTACAGTTTTCTTAACTTTGTCATTCCTTTTATGTGACATGCAGTTTATTATGCAATATAACACAGAGTTATTGTAAAGAGAAATAAAATTGTTAACAATTAAAGATCATGGCTGAATATTATTGTAGGAAGAAGTATTTTAGAATGCTAAGTTTATGTTTGACATTAAAAAATGTAATCAAAGTAACTTGTATTACCATATGACTAGTTGTTAAAGCTACAGTTCCTTTTACTTACTGTCTTAAGTACCTGTTACAAAAATCCCGATGTATAAGATTAAAAATGATAAGGAAACATTTCATCAAGATTGATGTTAATTTTATATAAAGCCAATTTGTCTCTTTTTCCTGTACAAAATCAAGCACTGCAGTGTGAAGGTTATTGTATATGCCATAAAAAAAGTTAATATGCATAAAGTGTATATTATAGTTAGATATACCCTTTTCCATCCAAGCACGAGGTTTTGTGATTTCACCATGGGCACATTTTGAAAAGATCTTGTTTGGGAGAGATGTATGGATATTAAGGATATGAGACTTGAAAGCCTCAAACTTTGCCAGGATCACATCACCAAGTTTTGGTTTAGTAGAGGTTACCGACCAGTAGAAATGTTTCACACATGACCGTTTCCAGCGCCCAATGATTTCGCAGCCCTTCTCTTTGCTAAGTGCTGTCAGAATCTTTTGAATTTCTAGAATTAATCAAAGCAGATATAATACATCTAATACTGAGAAGGCAATTCATAGACACCCAAAAAGCTACTAGAATTGGTAATTAATCATTAATTTCTCTTTATATAAAATAGTTGTGTATCTGATTTGGTGAATTTTAAACTAATTGAAATGTTTTTGGTCAAAACATTTAAGGTTGTTGATCATTTGACTAATGCACTATTTGAAATCTACTGCTAAACCCTTCAGTTTGAAAGCAAGGGATGTCTGTTTATACCCCTTACATTTTAAATCTAAAAAAATATACCCCAAAATTTGCCTCCCATTGTTTTCTAATTTTCTGGATCCAGCTGCAATTAAATAAAGTAAAGAAAAAACTGAGATAATGTTGAATTTTTATCAACAGATTTAATGATTAATTTTTGCTAAAAATAATTATAAAAACGTTCAGTTACTTTTTCCTAAGTGCCACAAATCAAAGAAATGGTCAATGACTGGTTTCCCCAATGATTTGCACATTTTTGGGCAGTGATCACGCATCCAGCAGGCAATTTTTGCATGTCTGTCGGAAATGAATGCTGTTATGACCATTTCTGTTGATAGCAGATGTGCCATTGCCTTTTGATGCCCTTCAAACTCCATGGCAGAACTGCTCCCAGTTTGGTTTGCCTATTTAAGAATAATTTATCGTTTTTTTGTTAGACAGTTGACATAGATGAAATCTCAGATTAAGTAACACTCGGAGTATTAAACAAGAACCTAAGCTTTTTAACTTCACATTTACTAGTAAAGAAAACACAGACCCAAGTTTAATTTCTTCCAGTAGGTCTTTTGTATTTGGGGATTGTGTTACCACATTTACCTTAAATCAATCTGCTTTGACCTAAAGAGTATACAGAAATGGAATGAGCAGGTTGACATTAGTAAAATGGCAAAGTTTTAGCTATTGACTTGAAATGAGTAAAAAATGATAAGCAACAAAATAGGACATTTTATAAGGGTGCATATGACAAAAATTTTGGCTTTATATGTACTGTCAATTTTAAATATTGAATGTTGAGACTTTAAATTATGCCTTCTAACTAATGTTAACCTGCTCTTTCCATTTTGGTTATCATTTTGTCATATCTAATAAATTTAAGGTGGATGTGATCACGTGACTGCTAACTGCAAAAGGCCTATTTGTTTGGATAAGAATAGCCCTAGGTGCATGTGTGTGTGCCTATATGTGTATATATATATCAATATAGTCAATCAACTTAAGTTGTATTCTGAGTTGTTTACTGACTCGCCTGTAAAAGAACAATTTCAATGATGAGTCCCACTGTACAACAAAATATTGTGTAAGTCCCGTATTTGGCAGAATGGCCCATGCTGTCATGACGTCCGTCTCCAGCCAGGACCACCTCCTTTCCTTTTAGGTTTTCTTCAATGCCAGCCTGGTATTTCCTCCAGTAGGATATTACTGTTGGAATAAGTAGATGTCTTTGGTGATAATAGAAGGTTGGCTGATTATAAACCAGTATCCCAATGTGGCGGAAGACGACCAACACTTTGTTCACTGATGCCCCAGCACAGAGTATGGCAAAACTCAGCAAAATATTTCCTGCTGGGAATTTTCCTAATAAATATGGTTGGCTTTTCCAAGTGAAAGTCTTTTTACAATTGCAGCAGATAGTACGTATGGTCAGCAGTGTTCCAGTTTGGTATACTTTGACCTCAGGACCACTCTCAAAACAGAAGTGGCAGTGCTGAAACAGCAGAAGAAGCATTGACAGAAAAACAATTCCCTTCGGTTCTTCTCTGACATCCTTGTCCTTGATGTTCAATCTGTAAATTTTAAAATGAACTCATCATGTAAGTAAATGGATTTGTACCTGTGAAGAGGGGATGGGGGTTTGCATTATTGTTCATTTTCACTTGTTGAGATTGAAACAAACCTTGGATTCTCGGCATCGGCTTTGCTGTCATCATCTTCACCCAGCTCTTCGTATTTCTCATCAGTGAGTTCAGGGGCCCAAGATGGATCTTTTTCTTCCCTGTCACTATCCTCTGAATCGTCGTCCTCATGATCGGTGTCGCTTAGGGGTTCATCAGGGATTTCTTCTTTACTTGGGCATGCGGTTGACTCTAATGATAGGAATTTTGAAAATAATTCATGCTCTTGAACGAGCACTTTTCTAATAAAATAATAATAATGATAATGATAATAATAAAATAATAATAATAATAATAATAATAATAATAACCTAATAACAACTCCACTTAGGGGTTTTTCGGTGTCTTTTCAGTGTCTTCTGTGATCACAATTAGCAAGCAATCCTTTCAGTCTTTCCGTTAGTGCCCCTCTCCCAGTTAAAAACCCCATTGGTAGGAGGCAAAGCAGTTGGCAATTTACAAAGCGTGGTGAATTTGTCCCTGGCATCACTTTTCTATTTGAACACAGTTTTAGAATTATTTACTTTAAAGGCGATTTAAGCAAATGTAACCTACACAAAATAACTGTTTTAATCAATTCTGCTGATAAAAACAACCTCAAAGGTTTGCATGCGGAAATATTGTGCTAACAGCAATAAAGCAAAATGGTTGTTTAGTGAATACTTTGCAGAGAAATAATCTGAAACGGGCATACCTTTAGTCATGTCATGACTAATATTCCGCAATGTCTCGACCCACTGCTGCTGGTTGCTTGCAAGCTTCTGGGAAAGTGCGTCAACTTTCTTGGTCAGCCTGTAAACTTTGCTGGCAAGATTTTTTTTGTCCCTCGCTAAACGAACACAGTTACGACAATCGCTGCCGCTTGTTTTTTCAGGATCCTAAATAAAAGAAAGTATATTTACTTTTACTATAGCCAAGGAATTAGTTAAAAAAAAAGTCGCTGTGGTATTACCTTGTTTGCAAGTGGAGTTGACGTTGCTTGAGGCACCTCGAGCTGGATTCCTTCAGCAAAGGGCACAGAACCAACTGGGGTCAACGGTGTACTGGGAATTTTATCACAGTCTGCAGTCTCGCTCTTGAAATAAACAAAACGTTTTTAAGTGCCCGGAACGAAGTTAAACGTTTGGAAATTAAGTTGCCAAGTACTAATTATATATTTTCATTACATATACCATTCTCAACGCGAATCAGGATTACCCGAGTGAGGACAGTGCATGGGAAGTTTGCGGTGTTATTTTGCTGCGGGGTTCCCCAATTTTAAATGTCCAGTCTGTTTGAGATAACAAGAGATACAAATAACTAGAATTTATGCTGTGGTCATTTAATCACTTCAATTAATCAACAGGAGGACATCTCTATTATTTATAACTTACTTCCGATTCGGTGTCCATTTTTTCGACTGATGCCGGTGCAAACAAACTGCTATCCGGAACTAGAGATTCATCATCCGACGAGGCAGCTTCGATCTAAAGGAAAGTTGAAAATTTTTATTAGAAAGATAGCTTTGGGAATTTAAACAAAGTTTGAATGAATAAATATAAATTTTTATACATTTAACATACTTCTGTATCAGAGTGTTGCTCGCCAACAGCTTGCACGCCAGATGAGTGGTGATTGCGTGGTGCGACTGTAAGAATATCCCTCACAACCTAGAAAGTAATCAACAAGTAAACTTTTCATTTAAGAAAATTAACGGGTTTCTCGAAATTATTTAAAAGTCTTACTCATTTTTATACCAGAAAAAAATTTGACAACATTTACTTTTTGTAACATGAACCATTTGACCTACAGACATAGCGTTGAGCAATTTGTGTACTTTGCTAAAATTTATATGTAATTAATGGCTAAATGGAAATAGAACATTCACTGAATCAGTAAAAAATCTAATCAATTGAACTAAGTAAACAAGTAAACTAACGGATTTTTCAAAACTACTTACAATTCCTTCAAGCTATTTCTACACTAGAAAAGCTGCAAAAGATTAATACGAACCCGACCTTCACTAAATGTTGAGCAATTAATGAATTATTGCATGTGTTCAAAACACACTTTTCGCTGCAAAGTGCTACAATGTTTATCTTACGATAGAATTCTAAATTGAAACTAACATTTTAACAAAAATTGTTTTAACTGGTAACATAAAGTAAATTACACTTTTTCAGTAGATAATCTAAATGATGAGACAATCGTCTTACTTTTCTGCGTTCCCTGGATGAAGTTTGCTTCGGTTTTCCACATTCAGGGGTTTTAATACTCGGTACTGATCCTTGCTTCAGGTCTCTTCTTTGGCCTTCGATGTGAAATGCTCTTTTGAAGCAAGAGCTTTCAAAGTGTAATGTGCAAACAACGAATCGACCATCTGGTTGCCAATTATCCTTGCGCGTCAACCGAACAAATCTTATCCATTTTTCTCGCAAAGATTTATTTTTTGGGCTGGAGTGCATTGATGTTCCTGCCTTCTTGTCGCTTTTAGTGCTGCAACCCCCAACCACGCAACGACTACCAGCCATTTTTTTACTCAACAGAATTAAAGATAAAATTATATCGAAAGATTGTCGGCTTTTTTCTGACAAGTAAAAGTTGTAGTCCCCGCTTCTTGTAAATTCGCGATCGCGTGTTGAGTAAATGACGTCACGTCCGCTAACTTCATGTTCAAGACAGCGTGACGTGTCTACTCGCAAGATAACAATGGCGGACCGAATTGCTGCGAAAACTGGCTGTTAATAATCAAACTTATACTCCGTAAATCACAGAAAGGTTTGGAGGGTTTTTTATTTATTACCTAAACTTGCAATTTATGTAAAAAACAGGGACGAAAAAATTTGATCGCAGTAGCACTTTAATGGAGGTTACTTAACTCTTCCTGCGGAATTGATTCAACTCCAACAAAATAACTCCTTATTCAAGGGTTATAACAACTCCCCTTAAAATCATAATGGAGTTGTTTCAACTAGTTTTAATAGAGTTAATTTAACTCTGGATATCTAACTCCACAAAAAAGAGTTAGAATAACTCAATCATAAATTTATAATGAAGTTGTAATAACCTCATTTATAACTCAGAGTTGCTTCAACTCCTCAACGAGGAGTTATTTAAACTCATCATGTTGTCTGGTGTGTAGTATCTGTGGGAATGGAGTTAAAATAACTACTCTTTTATAGTTAATTTAACTCCGATTAATTTAACTCTACCAGTTGGAGTTATTTTAACTTGGCCTCAGGAGTTAAAATAATTCTCTGAAAATAACAGTGCACAATAGTTTATTGTGATCAAAACCCTAGCAGAGTCGAAAGCTCAATTAGAATATCACAAACCAAAATTGTACTGTGCAGCAAAAGTTTAACTAGAGACTATATAAATTAAGACGTTTCGAGCGTAAAAGTTTCGCTCTTCTTCAGTTACAAAATATGAATAACGTATATTAAAATGCGTAAACTCGTTGAAAATACGGACAATAAAAACACTTTCTATTGAAAATAGTTCTCAACAAAAGACAAGAACTCTGGAAATGGCTGTATTAAAATTCCGGACTGATTTATAAACTTCTCATAGAACAATAGACAGTGTTTTTATTGTCCGTATTTTGAGCGAGTTTACGCATTTTAAAATATGCTATTCATATTTTCCAACTGAGAAAAAGCGAAGCTTTTATGCTCGAAACGTCTTAACTTATATTTTAAAAAAATATTTTACCATTATGCCTGATTGCAATTTCTCAATTTTCATTTTGCATGTTGTTAATGTTATACTTACAGAATAGTTGCAATAATTTAGTTGTTCTATAATTGAACTAATTGAACTACTGTACTCCATATGCAGTAGTATTTTCACTTAACTGTTAACCACTGTTCTTGTTTTAACCATTTTTTTAAAAAATAGTGGGGGGAATTGGTTTAACGTTTCTAAACATAAATTTCTGTGTAGAATCACTTTAATAAGAGGCAACTTGTTATTTTATCGACCAATTGTAGATATTACATGTTCATATTTTTGTATTGGAAATGATTTTGTGAAAACTAACAGCATATTTTGATTCATTTTTTAAAAAGATACTTTAAGAACACTGCGTTCATAAAGATAAAGCAGTTTTTTCAAATATATAGCTTGAAAATCTTCCCTATTAAAAAATGCTGTGAAGGAGATACATTAGAGTTTTTTTTAAAAAAAAAAGTACACTTACAGATACATCAGTTGCTTGGTTAAGAGAAAATGAAAAAAATCCCCGAAGAGGAAATGAATAAATAAGTACCAGCTGAAGTTTAATTGCTCAATGCTACATCATTGAGAAATTTAAACAAATCTAAGTTGCTGACAAATATCGGATCGTTGCTGTTTATTTTTTAATAGTCAGGCATAAAGGTAGCATAAGAGCCTGGCGTTTCGAGTGGCTCACTTGGCCCCAACTCCGAGCAACTGCATGACTAAACCACGTGTTTAACTACTCGCCGACGCATTTTAAAATATTTAAAAACTATTAATAACGAATGTGCTGCAAAGTTATTATGTTACAAAAACACGCTACCGAAACTATGAAAAAACTCTTTAATGACCTCCCTTCCATGTCCATGAAATGCAGTTCACAGTGCTGCGTTGATGATACGAAACTCCTCGTATCTTTCCAAGTACAAGACAAGCACTTGGCCATCCCTGATTTGAACGAAGATCTACTTAATGTAAAGAACTGGTGTTTTAACAACTACTTGCTCCTAAATCAAACCAAGTCTAAGCTTATGGTGTTCGGAAGTAAGCAAATGTTGCCTAGTCTACAAGACTTCTCAGTATCCCTACTAGGAAAAGAACTTGTTCCTGTTCAAGAGGTTAAAGACTTGGGTGTCACACTATACCCTCATTTAACAATGCGTGACATTCATAGCTGACACCGCAGGTTGACCCAAATACTTTTTCACCTCCTCGGGTGAGTAGTATTTATTTAACATAGATTTGTCAAAATCCTAAATCAGTTGACTTTCCTTAGAATTGAAATAAATAGCATCATCATTATCTCCATACAAATCTGTTTGTGTGAATCTTGACAAGTCAGCATGACGATACCGTTCTTTAAATTTCTTCCAGACACTCATTGTGTTTTGATGAATGAGAAACTTTCTTTTAAATCTCATTTCCCGTGACGAGAAACGATTAGTTATTGTGTCGCCATCAATAATCAGGGTTGTATGCAGGTGGTGATTCCTCATGATATACATCATGAGCTGACGGACACATGACTATTGTGAAGCAGTTGCAATTTATGAGGGCTTTCCTTTCCCTTGATTGAGAAGTTTTTTAATAATATCCGCACGAATCTCATTTTTGATTTTCTCCATGTCTGGTTGTTGACCCTGAGGTTGTGAAGAGTGCTTCTGATATTTTCTCCTGATTGAATTTCTCATCTCATGATACTTATCAACCTATAACTTGATCAGAAGAAACTCTTTGTGACTGATCTTGTTATCCGTGAGTGCCTTGGAAACAATGTCCTTTATCGTGTTTAATTTCGCACGACAGTGTGATATAGTGATCTCATGCGTCCTGACATCCTTGGATATCATTTTTGCCTATCCTCTACTTATCACGCTGACCACTGCATCAAAACCACCGAGACCCCCAAGGCTGACCGCCACAGGAATCCCGACTCCGGTCATTGCTGTACCTAATCCTGCACTCAAAGCCACAGACATTCTACCACTTGCAGCGGCAACGTTCAAAAAGAGACCCCTCGCACGATTGTATTTTTGTAAATGATTTTGCTAGCATCAAGCTCTCTTTCAAGGTAAGCCATCCATTCTTAACATTTCTTAAGCCTGAAGTTTTCCCCTGTGAGTTCAGTGTTTTGAGGTAATTGAGGGTAAATCTCATTATAATCAGCCATCTTTCTATGAGAGATCATGTTATTTTTGAAGTGATTACAAATGAGTACATGCCAAAGGTTGGTAGTTTTCCGTTAATGTTGGTGACGTGCAAGTCGAAATCATTTAGGTGTGCACCTTGGTGTGATTCAATGCGTAAGGTTGGGTAATGCTGTAAAGAGACAACAGCCAGTAATTTAGACGGGTTGTTAAAGGTGCCGCGGATATTTTTATATGGGTCATTCTTCTCGATAATGTCACAATACACGAAGCTTGGACTGTTCCAGATCAAAGTTTACCAGCTTTGAGAATTTATGGCACTCCTAGTTGGGTGTGAAGCTCATTACCGAGGTCGAGTTTAAAGCTTGATTTGATGTACCAGTCTCCATTTGATTCTATTATTTTAATGCCTTTGTCGATTGTCTTCAACGAACGTTTTACAACATCGGGGTGTAATCTCCATCACCAACACTAGTAAAGTTCAAGGTAACTATTATCTACGTTGAACAATCTTCGAGGTTTTGGTAGAATAATGTAAGGTTTTGCGATACGAAGAAAGTCTATTACCTGAATCTCTCGCACATAATCCAGAGGTGGATTGAGGTGAACTGAGGTTTTAGGTTCGCTAATGTTTAATGTAATCACTACGGTGGCCCACAATTGCACACCGAAATCCAAAAGCTCACACCGAATTCTAGAAGCTCACACCGAATTCCAAAAGCTCACACCGAATTCCAAAAGCTCACACCGAATTCCAAAACCCTCACCGTCGGTTCTGGATTAAAAAGAGTAGGGACGAATGAGTTGCCGCTGACCCTTTTAAAATTAGTT
>JAOBBB020368037.1:0-10143 GCA_025331005.2 Zoanthus gigantus
CCATACATTACATACATACCATACATTACATACATACCATACATTACATACATACCATACATTACATACATACCATAAGTTTGTCTATTCTAATTCAAGATAATGTATACATACATACATACATACACGCATACATGCTTTTTTTAAACACTTTAAAGGCTTCAATATATAAACTGTGTATAAATATATATAAAAAATACAATTACTGGTTTACATGATCGCCCTAGAGTTAACGTTGAGAGCTCGAATTAGCTTGGACCAATATACTCGTAGACAAACTTCTTCATTGTTTGGCTGCTTTTGTTCCCTTCCTAAGATGTTTCAGAGTTGTTTTACGCATTCTCCTGACCTGGTTCTCGATCATGATTGCTGAGTATGAGATAGCTCAGAAGACATAGGTGTTAGCATAAAGATCAATTGCGCATGCATTGTATGTGCTTTAAGCGTTCTAGCCATTGAAATATTCATTCCGTATACGCTGAGCGACGACAGCTTTGAGAATTGGAAGTCACCAGTTACTGCTTCGACAATTTGTTCGCACGGTTCATTGTACTTATGCGCACATACTTCACGAATGCGCTGTAGCGGATCGGTCATTTGTGACTAACGTTTAAACAGAAAAAAGACTCCCAATTTATAACTTGGGCATTTTTTTTGAAAGCTCCAGTATAACATATTATACCGTCATTGTTCCAATTTAAGCGCCCCTCCAATTTAAGCGCCAACCAACAGAATAATTTTGCTTTTTCCCCCATTTTTAGCGCCATACAAAAAAATACTTTTTTTCTGGCGCTTAGTATTTTAGAGGAAAGATTTTAAAATCGTTTTTTAACTGATAATTTTAATCGAATTATGCCGTAATATCTGAAGAAATCTTCCTGATTTATGTTAAGAAATTTCAAATTTACAGCTATGCTAGAGGAAGTTTGTACATCACGTGAAAACCGCACGGTCTTTTTGACGCGACAGGTATGCAATAAAGTTACTCATGTATGTGGAACAATTCCACAGTAAGTTGTCAATTTCAAAGCAACGAGAATTGAAGTGAGTTGAATCTTAAGAAACTTAAAAGGACGAGTATATACATGTGTTTCCTACACTGAATGTTCTTCTTTTATATTTGAAACTTCTGCATTTTAAGTGAGGAAATCTTATCTCTCAGGATCATGGAAACAGTTTTTTGAATTTATATAATTTATAGCAACGTACGACTTCTGGCACTGCATTCGATCTAATTTAGCTTGCTGCAGACTATGAGCTTCCCACGAAGTTTAGTGTTGAATTATTTGCTAATTGGGACGAAGTTGTAAAATAAAAAAAGTCAATTTAGCCGCGCAAAGCCTTTCTTTTGTATAGCGCGATTTTATCATTTGAGTATAAAAGTGCGTGGAAACGTTTTAACTTTTCCTCCAATTATTAAGCGCCCCTCTAATTTTAGCGCCGGAAGTAACAAGTAATATTTTTTTGTACCCTAATTTAAGAGCCAATAAAATATGAAATTATTAAATTGGAACAATTACGGTAGTACAGCCAAAATGCGCTTTTAGGGAACCCAAAACTTTTGTTCTTTTTTTTTTTTTTTTATTTTCATTTTTTAAAGTTCTCTTGAATGCTTCAAGCAATTCTTCAGAAGAATATGGCTTTCTAAGCAAGGGGGATTGAATGAATGGCTGATGTATTACGCGTTGAAATTAATTTGTCAGTGAACCAATATGGTTAGGAGCTCGGAAAATATCAGCAATCGCAGACAGGCCGTGTTTTGAATTTGCCCTCGGGATCGTCGGATCGCGGACTCATCACAACCTTTTTCCCAGGGCCTCTCTTTCAACGAGAAGAGAGAGTCTGGGAACGAGGTTGTACTCGTCTGTGCCGTGTGGCCTACAGCTAGAGGACAAAAAAAATAAAAAAATAAATAAATAAAATACCGTCCGAAAACTAATTTTTTGTTTTTGTTTTTGTTTTTGTTTTTTTTTTTAATCTCAACTATGATTCCATTGTAGGAACTTATATAGATTCCAAACTTTATACTAGTGATGAGTCGGATCGGCCAACGGAGCGATGTCATCTGCAGAAAGCAGCTATTTGCGTTTCCTAGCAACCGTCTAAATTCATCGACCCGTGTAAAAATTAGTTAATAATTTAAAGTTGTTTTTTTTTCAGTTTGCAATTTGGATACAAATCCGTGTGCACTTTGAACGTACATTTTATGCCAATTTTTAAGTTCCATTCCAAGTTGATCAAATAGGTGAAAAGGAACTTGATTCCAACCTGAACAAAAGCAACAGGAATTTTGAACTTATGAAGCAATTGGATTAATGGTTGGAAACACGAATCGAAAGCAATGCGCGAGTTTGGTGGAGACTTGAATATTCGTACTACAAAGAATATCATACATCGTAATCTTTACGAAGGCAAAAGGTCGGGTATGTTTTTATCTACACGGGTCCGCTCACAAATGTGTTCTAGAACAAAATCATACCGCTCTGAGATGGATATTACAGATATGAGTGAGAGAAACAAGACCAAGTTGTTAGACATCTTTCTACCAGACATTAGGCGACTGCATACGAGAATAGGTTACACTCAAAGGGTTAATTCGTTTAATCTAAATCAAGAAAATCTTAAGACAGTTCAGTTGAGAGGCAAAACTGCATGGTGTAAAGAGAGACAACTGAAAGAACATCGCGATGTCACGTTGGGATCTGGGAGGAAAGCTGCCAATTCTGTGAGTCCACGTCCTTGTTGGGGCTACAAATCGTTACCAATATATTACATGAATGACCGTTTATTTTCAAACAATGGTCAAAGTTACTCTGCTTATGTTAAGCGCCAACTTTGGGCCAGCGACATGAGAGGAAGCGAGAGACCGTTGCCGATAAGTCAGTTTGGAAAAATAACGAAAATGTAGACTCAAGAACGCGGAAACTTAAGATTTAGTGACGATGGTATTTGGGATCGATGTTTATTGAGGTTTCTCCGGACAGAATGATTTGATTCAGATAATATTCGTTGAACTATAAACAGATAGTTCACGATGTATTTTTCATCTATTTAAACTAAAACAGACTAGTTTTCAAAAGAATGAAAAACAAAAAACCGTTCCAAAGTTTATTCTGGCAAGTAACCGTCTTTAGAGTACAAATTTGGCTATAATTTCTTGACACGGCGTCACCACAAACAAATAAATTTATTCTTTGGTATCAAAAGGAAATCTAAAATGATTATATTTTGATAGCAGTGCAGAAGCTTGTTGAACAAATGTTTTAAACACTAAACTGACATTAAAGTGACAACATTTTTTAAAAGTTATTGAATTAAAGACTAAAGTGAAATCATTTCAAGTCAAATGTCTGAGTTGGTGAATTAAATATGCGTCAGTGAATTGTAATAACTATCATGTGCATAATTTTGAAACATTAAAAAAATTAAAAAATCCAAAGAAGAAATCTAAAGAAGAGTTCTTAGAGCTTAGTAACGTGATAGTTGGAACATGTTAAAAGCATATTTCTTTACCGGAAGTTCTAAATAAAATATAATGAATACTTTATTGAACGCATCAATTGCGAAGGAATTGGTTGTTCTTTCTTCCTAGCTAGAGAATAATGTTTACTCGCTCGACAGCTCAGATCTTGGTGTGGAAGTCGAATTTACAGAGAGATGGCGAAAACCGGAGAAAAATCCTCGGAGTCAAATTGATACAGTTGCCTTCATTAAACAAATTTATTCTTAAAAGGAACACCCCTTTTTTTGTAAATATTCGGTGTCAGAAAATACCTTAGATAACGCCGAATCTCCCAAGATGCTTTTCTATTCTAGACTGAGATAGTTTAGTTTGGCCTACTTTCCACTTTGAAATTCACGTGCAGCGCCATTTTGTTTGTGCGTGACGCCATGCACCCTTGCACTCAAAGTCTTCTGAGCATCATCACAAGTAGCCTGAAGCAGAAATGGTTATATTTATGTTTCAGCCTCCTATAGACTACGGAAACACAACTTCTTTTTATGCACAGAACCTACTGTATCTATATTACTATCTTAGATTAATTTTTTTTATGAACAATTATATGTTCAAGGTTAGAGTAAAATGTTAAGGGCGACTTCCTCTCTTGGCCAACAACACAGCACAGAGAAAAATAGTTTAAAACCAAACAAAAAGTAAAAACTGAATAAAATCATGCCTTCCTTGTCAAAACTATCTTGATCAATTTTATACGCGATATAAAATAATTCTGGAAGCATTCCAGAAACTGTTATCCTAATAAGTTTGAAATTTAAGCGAAGTTTTTGATTAATTAAAAGATACTGATGTCTAAATACAACTGTGGAAGATAACCGCTTAAAGGATGAGGTGTCAATTAGGCACTAGCTCTTTCATTGCCATAGAAACAAGAAAACAAAGCCCTTTCAACTTAAAAAAATATATTGAAAATGTAATCACATTGACCGATAAATTCGCTATTGTAATTAAAATATTTTTTAGAAAAAATAACTGAAACAACATGCCTGCCAAGTAGAAAAATATTCTTATAGCACCTAGAAATTAGATGGCTAGTTTTATACATCATTACTTCGACCGTTTTGTCAAACACGTCAAAACAGGGTTTCTTTTCCGTTTGAGAAATATATATCGAAGCTTTCGGACAGATGTTATGCCTAATGAGTAATGGATAATGAGTGATAGTTTTGCATGTAAATTCAAGATCAAGTTTCTGGACTATCACAACCAGTAGACGTTGTTGAATTCACTACAAAGAATGTTGGCTTTCGTGACCATTATATTTGTGACTGAACTATAGCACATTAATGTCGAGACGTGCAGACCGAAAAACAGGATTACTTAGTAGCTTCGCGGTCTTCTGTTGACATTTTTAAAATTCTTTATGTTCAAAATATGTTTAGCGTCATAGCGAGCTTTTGTATTGTCATAACTGAAATTCCATAGTTTTAATTATTGGTAAGAAGCCAGCAAATTTTAGAACTTTAAAAATTAACCTGAACTTAGTGAAATGGAGTTAAAGTTACAACATTCTTAATCGAGCGCGAGGTACTCAAGTCTATCGTTGAGTTTTCACCTACTGTGTCGGGTCCTGAGATTGTTAGACTATGTTTTAGGCAGTGTTCAAGGTTTTGAAACCGAGAATCTTCCACTCCATTCTTTGATATTTCTCGCGAAACTTTTAACATTTCTGGAAGCGTCAGTCGCTTTGCGTTACGTTTGCGCCTGTGCGACCTCGGTTTTTTCTCGGCCGTCAATGGTGGTAAAACTCTCTTTGGATAATTTGGTATAGGGTTTTGTCTCGTTTGTTGTGTTACAAAAAATTGACTATCATCAGCGTCTCTTGGCTGTCGACTCTGTACAGCAAGTCTAACTAGAGTAATAGCTTTTTCCCACTTTGCTTTTTCAGCAGTTGGTTTTTCGTGCGAGATGTCATTGTCGTCATAACATGTCTGTGAAAAAGCTCTTCGTCTGCCAGATGAACTTTCAATTAAAGGAAAAGCAAGGCTTGGAAGTCTTGATCTCGTTGCCATTGTGTGAGGACGCTCTTCTGAAGCTGATATTCTTTTGTTGGCAAACTCCAGCTGCCTGGAGGTAATATATTGTTCATGCCTGCTTCTATGCTGGCTAAGTCTTTGAAGCTTTGTATTCAATGCTCTATCTTCGTAAGTATTCTCCGTTAATATGGCATGACCTACCTTGTTTCTTAACCGCATTTCACCGTTTTTGCTTATCCGAAGAAGCGGATTTTTTGACGACTGTCTCTTCATTTTTAATTCATGTATTTAATACGACCCCTCAATGAGTTCAATGAAAATAAACCACCCCTAAATGCTTTCTACGGCTGGCAAAGCACGGTGATAAAATGGCTTCGAGAAATGATGCCCGATGGCGTGAGTTAGGTGTAATGAGATATGACCATCTGCTTGATCGACGTACTTAAGTCCTGACGGACAAACCGTTAATTTGGTTCCGGTGAAGCAAACACGTGGTACTGGTAGATAAACAGCATCAAGAATTATACAGTCATTTCATACGTCATTACGTTCATTTGAAGTTTTCTTTTTTCTTTCTCTCTCTCTCTCTCTCTTTCTCTCTTTTAATAGTTATATTTACAAATTTGTTAGTTTGATAGCAGTAAAATCCCAACTGAAACGTGACACGAGCATTCTTAAGATACCCATTCAAAGCAACTCTGCAATCCCCCCACTATTTTTCTTACCTCGCAAGCAAACGGTGACTTATAAAGGCCGTTCAACCGTATTGTTTACAATTCACGTCTTTTTCCTATTTCAAAATTAATACATTTGTTTGAAGTTTGCAATGCTACTAATGAATCACATGGGAATCTAAACATATGTATAAGAAAGATGTTTTTTTTAGGATTTTTGGCATTTTTTTTTTCAGACAAACTGCATTTTCTAAAATTGCTTATACTCTTCCGATCCAGCAGAAAACGAAACTAATTAAATATATCATTTTTTTATCTTACAGTATTTTAATGAAATAGAAATGTACTGCTTGTTTGAGAATGAAAATCATTGTGTATTTTATTTCATGGTTTCACAATAAATTTAGCTTAACTCAAACAATATATCAAAAGGGAAGTGTCTAATACTGACAAGCTGCATAAATTTATTTGCATTTCTTGTCTTTCATTCGTCGTTCTTTTCCCTGCTTAGATCCCAAATCCGAAGAAATTGAGAATGAATCGTTAGTTTGTAAACAGGGACTAAACGGGCGATCTTAGCAGATTCACCGCCAATTAGCTTTCTTATGTAGCTATACATCGTATCGCTGTATTTCTGATTCTTGGTTTAATCAAATCTATGTTTGGTTATCACAGTATGGAACACGCAAAATTGACGTTTCATGCATCTACTTTCGTCAGTTGCTCTAACGAAGGGCTAAAACTTGAAAGAAGTTTCAAGCTTTCAAGTTAGTTTTCAAAAAAATTAACATTTAAATTTTACAATCAGTACTACAGGGGAATAGGAATGCTAATCGAAGCGTTCAGTGTACTGTAATAGCATACGTGACCATAGATTTACTCTAGACTGAGGGGGATAGTTGTTTTAGTATTTACCAAAATAATGGGATAAAAATATACTTTATTTTCAAAGAAACAACATTATGTAAACCTTTTTTCTATTTTTAGCACGCGCGCTCTCTGTCATTTTGATTTCCGCTTCAACATCAACATAGCTTGAATATCGCGAGTTATGGGAGCCAATCAGAACTTGTAAAAATGGAATCTGTTGCCTTGATAAATACTAATAACAACTAGTAGTAATAAAAGATGTATGTATGGAAGTGCTGTGAGCTCTGGTGCAGTTGTGATTCCTTTTTTTATTGTTTGCAAACGGTTTTTGTGATAACAAAATATATATTGACACACGGTAAACTTTTCTAATGGTCTCAACATAAAAAACGGGCAAAATTTTGATCAAAATTCGCCATCGAGTCCAGTAAAATTTTCTGTTGTGATATATATGCTCTGCAACTGAGTTCGCTGGGAGTCTAAGCAAAGACAGACATGCAAAATCTTGATCAAAATTCGCCATCGCTGACACGTAAATGCCACTGTAGTGTCAACATGAAAACGAGGTTTAGGTACAGAAAAAAAAACCATCCCATCCCATTCGCTTCTCTAGTAGACTGCGCAACCCTGAAGTAAGCAAAAAACCTACTTTGAAATGGAAAGCTTAAAAGAATGAGTAACGCAAAACAGCAACTGAAACCTCGTTATAAATACAATGTTAATGTTCAAATGCATACTGTTCAGAGCAAAGCAGTCTACCCTTGAAGTATTATTTCAACTCCATGCCATCAATTCCCACCAAACGGTTCGTTTCCTAATACATGTACATGTATTCTTATGCTTAGACTTAAATTGTTTTCGATTTAATAATTGCATGTAGAAATTAAGAACAGATTAAGAACAATTTGAGGCTCAAATTGCCAAAAAATTAAGAGCAACGAGGCTCGAAAAAATTTACTGGTTCTTATAAACAAAAAAACCGTGTATTCAGTTTTGTTATCAAGTAAACTGATCAGTATAAACATCCTCAGCTCCAAGTTCTGTCAACAAAAATGTCTTAATTAGCTTTTTTTTTTTTTTTTTTTGAAACGTCAGCTTTTTGCTTTTCAAGTTCGAAATACGGAATTGATCAATTGATCAAACTACATGCTTCACTTTATATTCAAAATATGTTTCTGACTCTGGTTATTTCTAACTTTCCGCTTCTCTGGAAATGTCTAGAACATTTACACAGACCAGTCATTTCATTTAACACTAATCGTTTTCCTGGGTTTCAACGAACTTACACACACTGAAGATTTGAGTACGAGTGAAATAACCAGTAGTTAAAATGGGTGAAACACAATTTAATTATAGTTTTGTCGAGTCATGTTAGCATGAATTAGTCGATACGCATCACGAGTTTATATCGCGTGATTCCCGACATTAGGCGGAAGACCGCGCGCGTGTTGTTTTCTCTCCTCTCACTCAAGACGTACAGTTAATGAGTTGTATATTGTTAAAAACTTAACTTTGAAGCTCTCACGCGTCCACGGAATTTTTCCGGGGGGGGACTCCCATATGGAACAGTCGGGAATGCTCGTCGGAAATTTTGAAAATAACCCCTAAAGGAGACCATCTGGGCGAAGCTCAAGCTTTTTGTGACCCCTAAAGGAGACCAATCTGGCGTTGCTTAAGCAAATTTTGACCCCTAAAAGAGACCGCTTAAAAACACACAAATACGACATGCAATAAGTTTTAATGATATAAAGACATAACCATCGAATGCTTTTATCTAAAAGTAGTTTTTAAAAGCATTGTCATAAATGTCAAGTTCTTCATCATGTTCATGCCGCATTGTCTCTTTGGCACTTGGTAAAATACAAAACTAGTTAACGGATTATAATGTTCTCTACTATTTGTAGAAATCTTTGATTTATAACCACAGAGGTAATGTGGTACACAAAACAAGTTAAAAAGAAAATTTGACTTCGGTTTCTCTTCGCGTAATTCTGTGTTTCTTCACGGAAACCTAGTAGAGACCTTGGTGACTTAAAATATTGGCGCTTTGCCCGGAACACCCTAAGCGAGACCAAAATCCAAAATTTAGATTACGACGAGCATATATGGGAGTTACCCCTCCCGGGAATTTCTGTGACCTGCGTTATCCTGCATCGCCTTAACGCAAGGCTAAGGCTGCTTCGGGTGCGTTGCTCACGACGATTTCGCTCGGGCTTGGGCCGACAGAGCAACTTTTTTGACACGCTCTTATCCCGAACACAGGTCTTCCGTAAGGAGGTGCACGATGCACGCCGACGATGCCAATTTTACGTTTGTCCACTTCACTGATACGCACATCATGGCCGGCATCACGTTCGAGTCTGACTTCGGTTGGCAAGTGAATACCCAAAAGACGCTAGAACGCGTGATTCGCGCCATCAACGCGCTCGATCCACCACCGGACTTTGCGATCATTGGAGGGGATTTAACGAGCCCGGATCTCATTGATCGAAGTCGGCGCCCGACGCCTGAAGAGTATGAGCCGTCCTATGAGGTCTTACGCGAGACGCTCCAGTTGCTCAACTGCCCGGTCCATATGTTGATGGGCAATCACGACGATCGCATCGCGTTTCATCGCGTCATGCAACACGAGGTGCCGTCACCCGATTGCCCTCATTATTTCAGCTTTGACCATCAGGGCTACCACTTTATTGGCCTAGACACTCTGGAGCCCGGGAAGCATGGGGGCTACGTCGATGCGCAGCAACTCGACTGGTTGCGCGACGACCTCCGCGCCCACCCAGGTGAGCCGACGCTCGCCTTTATGCATCACCATCCTTGGCCCATGGAGATCGAGTGGCTCGATGTGCAGAGGTTGCGTAATGGCGACGACGTGGTTGGTTTATTGCGCGATCACGGCGGGGTGCGCTGGATGATCTGCGGTCATGTGCATTTGGATAAAGAGATCGAACGGGATGGGTTGACCCAGCTCACATCGCCCTCGACCTGCTTCCAAATCTCCAAGGTTTCACAAGCCCGCAAGAGCTACGCGGGCCCTCCCGGGTTTCGGGTCGTGCGCGTCAAGGGGCGGGAGCTCTCCACGCAAGTGCTATACTTGCACGCAGAG
>JAOBBB020368048.1:0-10143 GCA_025331005.2 Zoanthus gigantus
TTTGCCGAAACGCATTATGGGTCGTGTTACACTCACTCTTGCTTGCACTCTTGCTTGCTTACAGACCCGACAACATAATGGTACACTCCTTCTAATAAGACGGGAGTGACCACAAAAAATTCTAGTAAATCATGTTACGCGTTCCTCAGAAAGTATGAATTATCTGTTTAGCTGTTTTGAAATGACATGAAAGTATATTAAATATTATTATATTTAATGTTTAGCTGTTTTGCTGTTTTGGACTATTGCTTAGATCTGATGGTGGTCTTATCTTCGGTGAACTGGAGATGTTGGGTGCAATATTAAAATGAGGTTTTCCTCCATTGGGAATTTATTCATTTTTTTTATAAAGAAGACAACTTTAATCATGTAACAGTCCAGTTATTTCGTACCTAGATAAATTTGGAAAATGCAAAAGAATGTTGTCTTTCATGTTCCATATTAGAAAATAAATAAAAGAAGAATACATAAAAGGCTCAGGTGTTTTTTGTTCAATGTTCCAGATGGAATGACTTGTTTTTAAAATTAAAGTAAGATAGTTCACCTTTTTTTTTAATGCGCCCTAAAAATTAAAAGAATTTTTTTTGTTTTTAGAAGATTAATTTGAATTAAAATGAATAAGAGCTCGAACTAAGCCAGCCACTTCAACCGTTGACAGCTGTTTCGTCCTTTGTGGTACTTGTCAGTGCGGTGTAGCAGCTATAATGAACAGTCAGCAAAAGGCTAGTTAAGTTGTTTATCATGCTCAAAGTTGTAACCCAATAGCGACTCCAAAACATATCCGTTCACTGACAAATTAAAAACTAAGAACTCACAAAGCAGTCTTGTAGAGATTCACATGGCCAAAACCATGCTTTAAACATAGATACGAAATGCCGTTTACTTTTTGTTTAGTTTTCCAGCCATTATTTTTATTTACTCATGTTTCATACATTCCGTGGCTCGGTGATCTTTTCAGATCCTACGTGATGCGGCATTTTGTATACGGTATTCATCACTTGCAGTCTATATTAAATTAAAATGTTAAATCTTTCCTCGATTTGAAAAATTTATAAAAGTTAATCGATTACAAAATCCAAAACCTGAATTATCAGGGCGGAATATGTTTCAATAATTCTCAATCTCATTTTTTTACTTTTTCATACGGAATGCATCAGTACTATAAAGAATACTGCCTAGAGATGAAGAGCGGTAAGTCAGTACTAACAAAGGAAATACATACTTTCGGTTATAAAATATGATTCTCTAAACTGACTCATTTCCTTTTTTAAGAGTTTTGTCAGTTGAACTAATTTTTCGATTTTAAAAACTGAAAAGTTACTTAGTTTCCTTTTATTAATGTGTTCTTTTTTTTTTTTAGGTGATAACTAAATTAGGATTAATAAGCCTTTTACGAATATCTACTGACGGAGTCTGAAATTAATTTTAATTTAATTCAAATTCTCCAAATTTGAAACAAATTAAAATTAATTTAAAAACTCTAGAACTGTTAAGCTCAATTATTGTAATCAGTGTTTTTACTTCCCATATCTGGAACGGCACAAAGTTCCAGAAACATATATTCATAGAGTTGGACGTGATCTTGTGGGTAACGGGATTTCCTATGCGCTCGCATTTCAAGTGTGACCAGCTATAGCATCAAATGAGTGTAATGAAACCCCACTGCAGGAACAAGAACAACTACATTAAAACTCAGTGATCAAAGCTTTGTGTTTGCAAAGGTAAGTTCAGTTCAAATTAATTTAACATTTGAATGCGGGAAACTGAGTATCTACCGCTTGCATTAAAAAACTTGTCATATTCAATGATTATTATGGTGATACAAGCGTACTTATATTATTTTACAAAGATGTAAAATTCAAAATGACCTAAGCGCAAAATCGTCAGATGTCCTTTTTAATAAAGATTGTGGGAGGACTATACCTCCAAATTATAAAAATATCACCCATAAATTACATAATTTATTTATTTATTCACCGATTGTATTTCATTTATTACTTTTGACTGCTATTGTTTATTCATATATTTAGTTTTTCATACTCATTGTTGTACCTCGAAAGCACATTTTACCATTATTTTTGTTATATATTAGATATCTGAACAGACATAACTAGAATGCTGCTGAAAAAAATAGCAAAACAGTTACTGTTCATCAGCAGGATGCTTAAATTGTGTGCAATTCTACAATTGATTTCGGCTCCATTAAATCCTGTACCAGTTGAAGAACAATCAGGTGGAGCCACCTACTAAGTGAGCATAGTAACTGAACAACGTTATTTAGTAAAGTAAAAACCAGTATTCGCGGCACACGCAACACACACAAAAAAACAACAACAACAAAAAGCTCGCGCGTGAAAAACAAATCCAAAATCAATTAGAGCGCGCATCACTAAACAAAAACACATATATAAATATAACATTTAAAAGAAAAGGATAAAATGTGTCAATAACTTCAGCCAAACATCTCAGGGCTCTCTAGGTTCCTTGACCGATGCTCCATACTTCCTCTCCTCATCTTAGTGGCTTCTGTAAATGTTTTTTCAAGAATCTTTTTCTTATATCCTTGTTTCTCTAACTTTTTCAATAGGTTCTTGTTTCGGGCTTTAAATTCTGTCCGTATCACTGCAAATTCTAGCATATCTCACCAGTTGAGATATATATGTATATATGCCGTACGCTGGATTGTTTGGTATGTTGCTGTCAAGAAACGGAAAGTTCATTATCTTAAAGTTGAAGTCTTCTCCCTTGTCGTAAACGCAGGTCTTTATTCCGTCCCTACCTTTTCCAATGTTAATTTTTGTGTCTCTGTCTGACAAACTGTCGTGTTCTTCAATTCTAACTCTGGTGGATAAATTTCGCTGACAAAGTCGCCGAAGTTGCAGTTGCTGATACTAAGCAAATCGTCGATATACCGAAAAGTTTTGTTAAACCGAAGTGCCACACCGATATCTGTTTTTAATTTTTTTTAAAATAATAAATTCGTATTCGTAGCTATGTAAGAAAAGATCTGCTAATAACGGGGCACAATTAGTACACATAGGGATTCCAATAACTTGTCTAAAAACTTTACTTTCAAAGCAAACAAATATGTTATTAATAAGATAATCTATAACATTACTAAGATTTCTACAAGTAAAATAATATCCTTTATTTTTAGTATTATCATCAGTCCAAAAAACGCTATTGTAACGCACCGCAATGTACCTTCTATTTCCCGTAGCAAAAACCGTTCTAATAACTCGTAAATACGTATTTTTAACTTATCATGGGGAATACCACGTACTAATATTACTACCTAGAAATGAAGGTTTACTAATAACATCTATAACATCTAACGAGTTATTAATTATCCACATAGCATTAACTCCTGTTCTGTTTTTTATTGTATTACAATAACTTATACAATGTTTTTTTAATAAGCTTTAAGCAAGATGTAATTAATTTTGAAATCTTAGTAGTGGTACATGAACTAGAACCAGCTATAAACCTAGATTTGTATGGTTTCTATGAAGCTTAGGAATCCAGTAGATCTGTGGTAATTTAAGTTCCTTCTCTGTTAATTTGATGTTAAACTGGGTCATTGATTGAGCATGATTCTCTGTTACTGCATCTGGAGAGTACTGTTGTTCCTCATATGTGATGGCCTTATAGCCTATGTCTGAGTAAATTCCAAGTTCATCCAACAAGAGTATCTTTATGTAAAACCGCTTGAACACAAAAATGATATTATTTCCAGCTTTATCAGCAGGAACCAAAAGATATTTATCATGGAGTTCTTTAAAGTAAGAAGCTATATGTTTATCTCTCAATATTTGTACTTGTGATTTAACTTTGTACAAACGAAGTGAGTCAATCTTGTTGCTGACAATAAACTTAACTGTTTGTGACCAATCATTAAGGACTGACACACGTACACCTTCTCGTTGACTCCAACTTTTAGCTTATTCCTCTACTGCTTTCTTTAGAATATTTAGGTTAAGGTCCCAGTCGATGGTATTTTGTTCTAGGTATTTAGGACCTTTGGACAGCAGTCTTCTTAGCTTTCTATTTTTCACTATTCCGACGTCACCAGTGATTATGTGTCCATGTAGTTCATAAAAAAATTTGGATCTTGCACAGTCACAAGGCTTGTTTCATCAACCAATTTAACATCAAACAATACTTTATTATAGTTAAATACCTTCTTAGAGATATTATGAGTATATTTATAGGAGATAAATGGAGGTTCTTTATATTTAAAATATAACGGGACTTTAGAATTAACTAACTTACTACGTAATATATTATTTAGCTTTATTATATCAATTCCTTTATTATGATAATAAATTTTGATAAAATGACGTACTTTTGATGTAGTATTATTACTACGTACAGGTCAAAAAAGTTTATTATAACAAACGTCTAAAATTATATTTAAAAATCTATTATCTGATTTTAAGTTAGTATTTTTACATTCTAGAAATAGTTTATGGAGGTTACACAATCGTAGACTATGAATTTTAGTTAATAAGTTATGAGGTCCTTCTTTTCCACAGGTAAAAACATCATAAAGACCCTCTAGTATTGATTGTAAACTTCTTCTCGTGTTCTTTCTGTGTCCATGACTTCTTGGTCTTCTTTTTTGTTTGTTTCAGGCTAAAAATATAAAGATGTTTCAAACCTGCCTTTGACACGTTTCCCACATTTTGAAGGTGATCATTCAATCCGTATGGGTATACTGTTCCGAGTTCCAACATCCAGTATTTTTCTCTTCCCAATCGTCTGGTTGTAAAATGTCTATCAGTTTCTCCTGTTGTTGTTGTATTTCTTCTATAGGTTGTATACGAATGTCATCAATCGAATGATCAGGTAGATTGAAATGTTTACTAATGAATGTATTGACTTTTTTCTTGATGGACGAAAGATAACCAGAAAGTCTCTTGCTGAGTGTTTGTTTAGTTTCTCCTACGTACTGATTATCACATTTTCTACAAGTTAATTGGTAAATAATGTTTTTACTAGCACAACCGATATTAGGGCCGACCTATAACTTTATATTTACGCTTAGTTAAAGAACTAACACAATAACTATTTTTATATATGCAGTTAAGCCTCTTGTTTTATATATGCAGTTGAGGACACGTGGCACAGTTCTTGTGTTTACAGTTAACTACAGAAACAGCCTTTCTCGTTGGAGTGGATAGGTTGATTCTTTTTTCTTGGTTCCTCTTTACTTGTACATTTATCCACTTTTTTGATTTTTTCTTTTATTATCGATTTTCTCGCTAAGCTCGGTCCCTACTTCATCAAGCCCTCAATCTGAGATTTCCCGGTAAAGACTGAGCAGAAGAGATTAATAAGTGTTTTTCATTAGATATTTACCTCACAGTTAATCAGGAACATTTTGTGCATAAGTAAAACCACTAAGTAACGATTTTAGCGAAAAATTGACCCAAAACAACAAAATCGTTGTGACCCCCCCCCCCTAATAATTTTTCAGTAACATTTTGAGATAAAGTAGAAAAATCAACAACTGGAGGCTAAAAACCGAGAGATAGAACTTGATAGGAATTAAGTTATACTACAATACTTTTTTTCCATACATAGTACCCCGGTGCATGGACGCGTATCAAAGAAATACGGTATTTTTTGTTAGATTGTTAGTGCTTTCTTAACATCTCAGAGGAATTGCCCCACCCCCACCCCCTTCGCTGAAAAATCCTAGCTCCGGCCATGGCATGGAACCGGTGCTTATCTCCGGTTTCTGTAGTGTTAAGCAGATGAAAGTCTTTGACTCGCCCTGAATGGAACACTAATCCATCGCAGGTTAGCTCCGGCAGCAAACGCTGGTACTCATTTACTTACGGAAGGATAGAAAACTGAGATAACTTTGACAGAAAATAAGCTCACATAGATATTCAAATCTCGGCAGGGCGGGGATGGAACTGGGGACCTTAGCTTGCGGTCGAAAAGCAGAGATCTTGCCAACTGCGCCAACTTCGCCTCTACACAAATGAGAGGCGTTTTTTATGATATAAAGCTTAGAAATATTTATGACAAAGCAGTTCAAGTCTCAGAAACATTTTTTACGAAGCCCTTGTTTTCTTGCAAGGTGGAAGTTTGACTGCTAAAATCTTATATTCACATAAGCTTTGCTCCTACTCTACCATAAACACCGCGGTAAAGTATTGTTTTCATTGGTGCTTGGACGAGTCAATCATTTTTTTTAAAAAGAAATTTTCTTCAACCACAATCTTAGTCTTTCGAGACGAACTGAGTCACTTGGTTCTATTATTGGCCGACAAAAGATCAGTCGGGGACACAACCTGCATATTCTAATGAATCATGTATAATTTGTTCTAGTCCATCAGTTTTAACTCAAATCAAGATAAGCTTGATAGAGCAGAGAAAATTATATATGCCATCACTTCAAACTGAATGCAGTTGTGAAGTATATACGTTCTCGATATAGTAACCATTGAATAAAGCCTGTTGCAATTGATTGATATTTATGCTAAACAGACAGCTGAATCTTGAAGATATAGTGCCTATTCCGCAAAAACCGCCGGTAAGCCAAGTATATGCATGAGCATCGTAAATCAATTACAAGATTTTTGACCGCGTTCGCTTTGTTTTTCATCTTCTGTTGTAAAGGTTATTGGTCTTGCATTGACAAACCAATTCGGTTCAGTAAATCTTTCTTTTACACTTTAAGTCTCATGTATATATAATGCAACGCATATGAAATTGGAAAATCTTTCCGCAGTGAAACGTGGAAGTTGTAAGTGTCACTCTGTCGAAGAATATCGGAAGTCTAAGTGTATTAATCTTATTACTCTAAAGTAGAAACTAACTAATTGTGTTTGTGTTTTCCTCGTGATTGTAGGGAGTAAGTCCAATAATTTCAAAAGTTTTTTTTCATAACAACACATTGCAATTGGGTGGTTCATAGATTAATACCCTTCTTGCATCACCAAAGCACGTTTAAAACGGTCTTCAACAAGTTACAAATTGCAGAATTTTTGGGAATACTCCGCAAAATGCCGGAAACTAACAGCAACAGTGCAACATTTCGTCTCCGGCTTTAGTACACACTACTTTTTTTAATGCATGCCTAAATATTTTTCTTACCAATGCTAACTATAAAGCATTTTTACACCTTTTTAATATGTATTCAACATTGATGTGGCACACATAATTTGTCAACTATGATATATTTAAAATGCAACTTAAACTTTAGAAAACACAGTACATAATTTTTTTAAAACAAAGTTTAAATTGCATTTTAAATATATTCGTTCCACCAGTACAGATGAGCCTTCATACTATTATTGTCAACTATGATGTTTACTGAAAGAACAGTTAAATCTACAGAGTGCGGTTAACTAAGTAAACATCAGTTAGCTAACAAAAATTTAGGTTTCGGTATTAAACTTCATTATTAGTTTGTTGGAGCACGGGCTCCTGGTTTGAGTAATTGTTCATTTGACCGCTAATGTGGAACTGAGGTGACTGTGTGTGTTGAGCAGGAAATCTTGACAAAGTACTAACAATATTCTCAGGGCTCCTTGCCTTGTAACTAGGGATTTCATTTTCACTACAGATGCAATTTGAATTCCATTAATATGTACACTTCACTAACTTAAACCTGTTCTATTATTTCGCTATATTAATTTCAGTCTTCTTTTGTTCCACATTGTTAGTATTCATCTCTTGGGATTTATCTTGCTATTAAACATCTTGTTTTGCTCGTCAAATAGTGCTAATTAGACAAGTTAATTAATTGATCTGCATTGTTCACCTCCAACGTTGCCCATCAGACGTCACTAAGAAGTAAGTCAGAGGGTTTGACTTGAAAAATATAAAGACAAAATGAACTTTGGCTTGAATTTGACCGAGCTTATTGAAGATTTGAGGAAGGAAATTCAATCAAACAGTAAAATAACACTTTCAGATCAGGTATTTTTTCCCTTTAAGATTTTAAAAGTAGTTGTATTAAAACTTCTTATTATTCCTTTTTACAAAAGGTTTGATTCCTATGCAAAACCTCTCAATTCCTGGGTTGAAACACAAAAACCAATTTTACGTAGGTTTTTCTGTGAGAAATTAAACGATATTTCAAAAATTTCGATCAATTTGTTGCGCATGACGGTGTGATGCCTTACAACAATTTCTTTAGAACCTACACTAGTATTAACCGCGCTTAAGGTCCTTTCTTATTTAAATTTCTTATAATTTGTTTGCCTGTTTTGGCTTTTGTTCAGGAGCCATGTGGCTTTCTAAAAGCCAACTGACTGATATTTTATTCACTTCTTTTGGTTATTGCATGATCCGCAGCTGGGGCGACATTTTAGTACGGGTTACCACATTCTTGGTAATACCACGACTACAAGCTATGATGTGAAATATGCCCAGATGAGATATGGAGCTCTTTACCGACAGGTATCTTGGTTATTACTTACAATTTACAACTTCTAGTGCTTAATTAGGTCAACTCCTGTATGGCGAAAGTTTCAGTTTTCTTTGTCTATTTATTTAACTCCTTGAGAGCAAGGGGAAAATGTCGTTAGTTTTTATTTAAGTCCAACCACCTGACAAAGACCGCTCCACCAATTAACAACTTCGTTCAAAGCCGTCATCCAAGACATCGAAGAGCGCGTAACAGTTTGACTAGGCCTTGTGAGTAAATTATTCCTAAAAATCAAACAAGCATACAAGGCCTTTTTCTTTACTTTTTTCCTGAAAAAACAAAATGAATATTTATGAATTTTCACCGCGATTACAAATTAACCTGAAATATCTCTGAAATTTCGCACGGTATCAAAATATATGACGATAAAGAATCAGTTTTTAGGAGATTATTTATAGCACCAGTTTTCAGCTCTTCAATCTGACTGCTATGAAATCTGATGGTTACTGTCATGTTAGCGGAACACCTGAAAAGTCCAAGCTTCGATGGAATTCAAACCCGTGACCTCCGAGAGATCGGAGCAGCGCTGTTAGCACTGACCAAGCTACTGACAAAGTCACAGGTGTTGAGAGCAAGCTTTGCCTTTTAACTACTACTTATATTTTTTTGAAAATGCTGGTACTCATTTATTTATCCCGGAAGGATGGAAAGCCGAGTTACTAGCTTGGGCGGGAAAGAAGGTCGCACAAAACTTCAATCTCGGCAGAGCGGGGAATCGAACTGGGGTCCTTGTCGGTAGTCGGAAGGCAGAGATCTTACCAATTGCGTCATCCACGCCCGCCCAATTCAGGCTCAATATAAAACCAAAAACGGTTTACCTTGAAGGGCCTATTTTATGCAAAACACGGTCTTACAGTTTGCTTTTTTTATTCTTTATGTAACAAAAAATTATCTTGATTCTCGATTTTGTTAACTTATTCATTACAGAAAGTTATTGCTCGGATAGAACAAGAGCGTCGAAGATGTGAGAGTATTTTAGCAAAAGAAAGAAAGAAAGTTTCCACACTTCACACGCTGACAAAGCCAGACAACGGTGAGGGTGTTCCGAGTCCTCCGCGATATGATCTGAGTGAATTACGTCACAACCAAAGGCGCTGTGCTGCGTTGTTATTTGGGGCGAGAAAACGAGGCTCTCATGAGATACCGAGAATGGTTAGTGATTACTGCTTTCTTAGAAATACAGTGGCTCATGAAGCACGTGTCCGGTTTCTGTAGTGTTAGGCTGATAAATGGCTAATGTACTACGTGGAAAAAAACTTGACAATGAACCAATAGGATTATAAGTTCCGAACAAGCCAGTGTCTGCAACCGTCGACAGCTGTTCCGTCCTTGTTGGGACTCGTCAGTAAGGTGTATGTAGCAGAAAATAAACTGCCAGCGCAAATGTTTTTTTTTTTTCATATAGTGCATCAGCCATGTATTTATTTACTTCCTGTATGCCTATATTTGGCTGTAGGTCTTCCCAAATCCTACGTACAACGAGGCCGATTTCGGGCGAGGTCATTTTGGAGTACAGTCTTAATATTAGATTTTATCTTAGATATTAAGATAAAAACAATTTTATTTTTGTTATCAACACTGACCGCCCAAATAGTATATATAGTTTATGTGTAGGTATATATATATATATATATACAAGTTCTCCCCACGGGGCTTTTCAGAACCTGTTTACAAGTATATACAGGGTCAGACAG
>JAOBBB020368058.1:2500-10141 GCA_025331005.2 Zoanthus gigantus
GCTGGGCAATTTCCCCAGCTTCCGGCTATTATCTACACCTCCCTGGTAGGAAGCTCCTGATATATGAATGATAGCCTCTGAATAATATTAGTTTCTTTAAGAAAAAAAAACTACTGCATGTTTCAACTTTTTTGATTTCATACCTGTCCTTAGGAAGCTCCTGAGATATGAGTGATAGCTTCTGAATAATATTAGCTGCTTCATGAATCTAGAAATTGTTTAAACAGATATTAAGGCGTCAAACATGATTACTGAAAAACTATCATACTGTACAAATGATATTATTAACATTGTATATTATGTAAAAATTCCTATTGCCAAACTTTTCTTTTACAAGGTTACTAAATAATTCTCCCAAAATTGCTTAGTCTGGTAATACTGTATCTGGTACATAAATACATATAAAACAAATTCACCCTAAATTAAAGTAAGCTGGCTGGCTGACATCATGGTGCTATTTGTAAGACCTCTTCCTTCAAGCAACAATTTCTAAATAAAAATAAACCTTCAAGTTGACTAGGGTGTTTGCAAGCATGCACAGGTTACTGTGAATGGGACATGTGACCCCCTGAGTCATCAATGATCACTTGTAAATTCTGAGGTAAATCCCATAGGAAAAAAGAAAGAAGATTGGGTTGTTTTATTGTGTATTTTAATAAATAAGATAACTAGACATATTACCATAATTTCCGGGTGATTACACGCACGGCAGATTACCCGCACCACTCTATTTTGGCCACAAGAAGAAAAATAAACCAGCAGATTACCCGCACTGGTAGATAACCCACACCCGAAAATAAAAGAAAATATGCAAAAGAGCTCGAAAACTTACAAATTTGACGCGATTTAAAAATGATCTCCTCGCTATTCCATGTATCAAGCATAAAATTTCCACCTTATTTAGCTGGCAATTTAATGGAAAAAGTACTCCTCTACCCACGCTCTCCTCACTTTTAGTACACAAGTTTCATATCCAATTTATGATGTTTTCAACTTCGCTTGGCTATTAGTGTTAGATCTTCTCATTGCAATTGTTCAGTGCCATTTTTGTTAGGTCGAGGAGAGGCTGGGGTGAGAGAAAAAACCCCAAATTTATAATACATTAAACAGGGGGCGCTTTGAATTGAGCAGATTTGTTAGATATTTATTTAACGCAAGCTTACAAGGTCTAAGAAATTGCTTGAAACTGGAGTATACTCTCAAACTCAAGACAGTACTAGACTAGTTCACTGATTCTTGTAAGTATATCATTTACACATGTGCTGGAAATCACTTTTAATTTCTAATTATGCTGCGTCATGAATGAAATGAATCGAAAAGTTTCGGCTAGATCGTGAATCAGATGCCTTCAGAATGTGGAAGCGCGTGAAGTTGACATCAAAAGTGTAAAATTCTTTGTATGTTCATCCAATTTACTGGACGAGTAGAATAAATACCAAATGATTTAGAAATTCTCGCATTACCCGCACCTCCGTATTACCCGCAGCAACATCTAAAGACAGAAAATTAACGTATTACCCGCGGGTAATCGCCTGGAAATTACAGTACTTAAAAAATAGTTGCTATACCAGGTGGCCCAAAAAAAAGTACTCCTCTTTGATTTAGTCAAGATAAAAAAGTAAAAGAGCTCTTACACTTAAGGTTACAGAACACCTTTGACATAAATTATACTTTGGCAAAATTTCGATTGTGCGCTTCATATTAAATCTATCCCGAAGGTTTTTGGTGCAAACAAAGGTCAATAAATGAAGCTTTGAAAATTGTGTGCAAAAATATTTAATTTTTTAAACAACTATTATTTTTGATCCCGAAAGGCGAAACTATTGTTTTCGTGCGGCACGCTAATGCTCCAACATGTTTTGCAACTCATCCGTCAAATTGGTTTGTTTGGATTCCTGAATAATTGAACTATCAAAGTGTGTGCGGTCGATATGGGTTTTCTGCCTTGTTTTGATGAAATTTTGTCATGTGCTTCGAAATAGACATTATTTTATGCGTGAAAGATCTATTAAACCGCTTATATCTCCGGAAATAAAAACAAGTTAAACTTTTCCGCACACACTTTTGATTGCCAGGTTGTCAATGATAAGATGTGAAAATTTCATAAAGACCGAGCATTAGTGTTCTGAATGTGTTGATGTACCCCGTTTTCGTTGTTGGAGAAAACAGCATTTAAAGATTTGGCGGCAAATGTGATAGTGTTTAAATTCCTGACCCACCCACTTCCTGAGTACATGAAATGTAATTACCTTCAACCAATCGTGTGCTTTGTTGTAATTAGAGATGATGAAAGTAGTTTGACTTCTATTGTCACAGGCAGTTACAGACTACAGTAACTACCCAACTGTGAAAACGTTGACACAAAAATGAATTTACTTCCCGCAAAGAATAAAAGGAAAAACGAGCGTTTTGCTTCATATCTCAATTGGCTTTAAAGTAATCGAGATGCTGTTTTCATCAAAATATTGCACTTTTATGGTAGAATTCATCAAATGAAAATCATAAAAAACAGTAAATTAAAGCTTTTAATGCATCTGTAACCTTAAACAATTGGCATTTTATTTTGTAATGTATAACTTAAATTTTGATATATAGCATGTGCATTTTTACACAGTATTGACCGAGAAAACAGTGTTTAAATTTGAATTAACGTTTCTGAAAATGTTGAAAATGAGCAAAATACGAACTATCAAGCTAATTTTGTCAACCACTGTTTATCGTAAGTTATGCATTCATTTCATAAAGTAAAAGTGAAGTTATAAAATATTTATTGAACTGATAAAAATTATGTTCATTATAAGGATACTGGTACACAATTTTGGAACCACTATGTTTAACGTGTTATGAATGTTTTATTTCACGGCAACAATAAGTGTCCCTCAAGAATCAAATTTCAATGTGCAGGAAAGAAACGTGCCTAGTCTCTTTGCTTGCGTGTCGGTAAGACGATGCCTCGTTTATTGAAGGACCAAAGAGTTTGGATTTGCTTAGAATATGCTAGGGTAAATGATTTTTGTGAAGTTCTAATTAAGGCGATGGGCGGAACAGTGGGGAAATAAATTCGAGGAACGTTATAAAAATTAATATGCCGTGTGTGGCAAAGGGCATCTGCAGGATTACTACAGTGAATTTTTCCAAGGTGCAAAGCAAATAATGGTTTAGGTTGGTTTGACAAGGCAAGACGTTGTACTGGATCCACACTTTGTAAAAAAGAAACTTTCCTTGAGACAAGAGAGTACATCCATATCATATGGTATAATGTGATGCTGAGACTTTCACACTCACAATATCAATAGAAACTCCATGTGGTGGCAGCAAGACGGAGCTCCATGCCATACAAGTAACCCAACTATGCGATATCTTCGGCGGTAATTTCCTGGCCAATAATGAGTAAACGAGGCGATTGGCCTTGGCCCCCTCGTTCATACCTCACGGTGTGCGAATTTTTTCTTTGGGGCTACTTGAAGCAACAAATTTGGAATGTGCCAAATAATCATCAACAACCTTATAATTTGAGAGAGCTTCCTGGATGCCCAAATGATCCAAAATTCCTTCGACTGCATGCTTACAAGGGCAAGAAAATGCATTCTTGCTGCAGGACATGCATTTCTCAATGAATAACATTTTTATTTAAAAAATGAACGTATACTTTTCGACTGCAGTGTCCCTATGTATAGGTTATTGCGTTATTAACATTTCATAGGGCGTTTTTTGCTCATTTTTGACATTTCTAGAAAATAAATTAATGTTAACACAATTTTAAATGCTGTTATCCATGTGTACAAATGCACATGGTATATACCAAAAACTTAAGTTATAAATTAATAAATAAAATGCCTTTAAATGTAAGAGCTTTTTTACTTTTTTATCTAGACAGGATCAAAGAGGAGTACTTTATTTTGGGCCAGCCGGTATACATGTATCTTCTAAATTTTCCACAAGGACAAACTTTAATCAACTGAGGCATCATTTGTTCAAAAGCCATGTAGCACTAGCCTTGGAAAAAATTAATTCAATGTTCATGTTTCCAATTGCCTTTATAGCAGTAATTTTAAACACAGGGTTGAAATCAACCAGCCACTGAAGAGCACAGTCAAGCATGAATTACAGTGACAAAAAATATAAAAAAATACAACTACAGTAAAGTTTCACTTTTACTAGTATACCTGTGACGGATCATTGAAAACTCTGGAGACTAATTCCTTATCACCAGCAAACTCATCAAAATACTTCATGAGTTCCTGAGCTTCAATTGCTCTTGATCGGGGTGCATTTATTCCTTCCAACTGATCTCCAAGGTGAACCACCTTTGTTGCAACATAATTTATTCTATCATCTAGCTCTTGAAAATAACCAAATGCCATCTGTGTGTAAATTAATACATTAAATAAATAGATTATTTGAGCATAAGACATTCGATTCAAAATTGTTGATAAAAATATAGTGTACATAAAGTTTCATGTCAATGAACCTTTACTGACAACAATTTGAACATACCTCCATACCACCATAGGGATGGTTTAACTAACATGAATTCAAGTACAATGCCTACAGAAGAATTTTAGAAGTGACGCATTCTACCCACTACGGTGTAAAACTTAACAATTAATAAAATCTGTTTCTGTTGAAACACCGATGGAGCATTCCATTTAAGAGTTTGGGATAACAGTGGGAGTTCATCCAGAGTCAGTATTGAATCAAGCGAAGTTAGTATTTTATTTTTTAACTAGAGATTGTTTCTACTAAAAGGGAATTCAATATTTTCAAACTGTGCGATTATGGTTGATAGTTTTGGTGAGCATTTTAAATCAAATACATTTTGCCACATAAAAATGAGAAATATTTTCTTTATTATTTTTAATTGACTGTTTGTGTAAGAATTTAAACTGCAACTGTTGGTAAGGCTCCAGAACAGGAGATCTGAAGTCATGGGGAATGTGGAGCTACCCCTTAATTACCATTGCTCCCAGGTCGACTCTTACCCAGAGTGGTAGCACCTGTTAGGGTCCCATCTATGGGTTAATAGTTCCATCTGTTGCCTTGCACGTTATGTCACTGGTCAGACAAAGGCTAGTCCCACAGCCTTGAACTGTTGTTGGGGGTAAGCAAGGGCATGCTCCCCATAAACACTACTCACTCTAACACAATCCTCATGATGACAGCAAGAAAACATGGGAACCACCCAGCCCAAAGGCTGGGGTGAGTCCCACTTGCCTACCACAAACAGAAAGGTACAGCCCCTGACCCTGGGCCATGCAAACACTGCTTGCAGAATGATGGGTGATGCTTGGGTGAGGGTGGGACTTGGAATGTAGGGAGTATGAGTGGGAGAGGTACAGAGGTGTGTCAGGAGCTGAGGAAGAGGAGGATGGATGTGTGTTGTCTGCGCAAAGTGAGGAAGAGAGGACAAGGAGTGCAGCTTATGGTTGTGAAGAGTAGGAGGTAATTATACAGTACTGCCCAAAACTATTTTAACGTCGTTAGGTGTCAATCCCGCGGGTAAATCCCGTAGACCCGTAGTCCCGTATCCCGTCAACTGAGCAGTGCAAAAAAGTCCCGTTAAGACCCGTACGGGATTCTACGGGACTGCACGGGGTTAGTAATTTAAATAAATGTGACCCATTTTGCGAAAACGTACCAAACGCGTTTCCGTTCGAATGGAAAGAACGTTCACTAACCGTTCATAGAACATTCGAACGCTTTTTAAAAGCATTCACCACTTTCAACAAAGCGTTCGCTTTTCTGCACAGCCCATTCGAACAGTCTTGTCAAACGTTCGAACATTTTAGAAAAATGTTCGAACATTTTAGAAAAACGTTCGAACATTCTGTCAAAGTAAAAACATTTTCAGCAAATGGTAAATAAACTTCGACTGATGATCAAAGACAAAGTAAAAATATTTTTCGCACCTTGATCATTGCAAATAAACTTCGATTCACAGTCAAAGTAAAAATATTTTCAGTGCATCACGGCAAATAAATTAATGATCAAAGACAATTATATATGTAGAAATATTTTCCGCACCTCGATCATTGCAAATAAACTTTCGATTAACAATCGAAGTAAAAATATTTTCAGCACTTCACAGCAAGTAAACTTTGATCGACGATCAAATTAAAAAAGTATTTTCAGCGTAGCACGTACGGGAAATAAACTTTGATTGGTGATCAAAGTAAAAACATTTTCCGCACCTCGATCATTGCAAATAAACTTCGATTCACAATCGAAGTAAAAATATTTTCAGCGTATCACGGCAAATAAACTTCAATTGATGATTAATGTAAAAATATTTTCAGCGCATCACTGCAAATAAACTTCGCTTAATAATCAAAGTAAAAATATCTTCAGCGTATCATGGCAAATAGACTTCGATTAATGATCAAAGTAAAATCATTTTCAGCACATGGCAAACAAACTTCGATTAATGATCAATGACAAAGTAAAAATATTTTTCACACCTTGACCATTGCAAAAAACAATTGTTTTAAAAATATAAATAACTCTTACGGGACAACACAAATGCATCACTGATTTTGACCCTCGGGCAAGTAAGGGACAATTTTCAATAACGGGACAGCAACGGGATAAAACCCGAGGGTAAAATCCCGTGCTGTATATGGGATACGGGTCAACAAGACAGGACCATGTGTCAATCCCGCGGGTCGACGTTAAAATACATCTGGACAGTACTGTAAGTTGTGGTGGTCTGGAAATAGTGATGGTTTTGGAGGTGTGAGAGTTTTGGTGAAAAAGGAGCTGTGTGAGAAGGTTGTGGAGGTGCAAAGGAAGAGCAACAGAGTGATGAGAGTAGTGATGGCACTTGAGGAAGAAGTGGTGAGCTGCAAAGTGGCAGAACGAGTGCAGAGAAAGAGCATTTTTATGATAATTTGAGGAATGAGTGGGATCTTCACAGTGTGGGTGAGCTAGTATTGGGTATGGGTGATTTTAATGGACATGCTGGTAAACAGACTGAGGGTTATGAGGGTGTGCATGGAGGGAATGGAATTGGAGAGAAAAATGTGGAAGGAAAGATTTGTTAGAATTTTGTGATAAAAAAAAAGTTGTGTGTGGCAAACACATGGTTCAGAAAAGGGGAGAAGAGAAAAGTGACGTACAGCTCAGGGGGAAATGGGACTGAGATTGACTTTGTACTGGTGGGAAAGGGAAATAGAAAGTATCTGAGAGATGTGAAGGTCATCCAAGGTGAGCTTCAACACAGGCTGGTGATCACGGATCTGGTTAAGACGAAGGTGAAGAAGGTGGTGAGAAAGGAAGCGATTGAAAGAAGAAAGGTTTGGAAGCTGAAAGAAAACGATCATCTACTGTACAAGGGCAAGATTTGAAGGAAGAGTAGGAAAGATGATAAGCGCTGATGCACCAGACTTGTAGAAATGCTTTTAGAAAGGGGTGTTAAAGGCACGTGATGAAGTATGTGGGAAGAAGAAAGGGAAGAGAGGTCAAGGGGCCACATGGTGGTGGAACGAGGTCATGAAGGAAGTGATAGTGCTCAAGAAAGAAGAATGCTCTTTTATATGCACACTCACTCCGACGAAGGACTTTAGTTCGAAACGTCAGTCTTTTATCCATTTTTCTACGGTGTATATAATTTACAAATCTATTTACAACTGTTTCTGTAGAAAC
>JAOBBB020368069.1:0-10141 GCA_025331005.2 Zoanthus gigantus
GATGGGTGGTGATGATGATAATGGATGATGATGATGATGTTGGATGATGATGATGATGCTGGAAGATGAGTGGTGATTTAATTTTTTTAACTGGTTAAAACTAACGGCAAGAATCCAGAAAAAGAATCTTTGAAAAACAATTCTTATATCTATAGTACAACGTATACAACAACCCCGAGCAAAGTGAACAAAGGAATAACAGGAAGGGAAAAGTTTATTAATAAAGGGTTCTTGCTTAGCTTTGGAGTGTGACGATTAGAACCTTTTTTGAAAACTATTTCTCCTTGTATGATGTACCTGAGAGCATGCAAGTTGACTAAATACCAGAAATACAAATGGGCTAATCAATCCCTGAGTTGTGATGTTTGATAATCCAATGTCTTAAAAAATGAATAACGTGTAAGCTTTACTCACATAATTTTAACCTTGTATCCCAAAACCCTTATAAAAACTATTTTAGTTTATCATAAGATAAATATATCCAGACACATAATAAAATAACATCTTTACAAGATGAAAATGTCTGACTCAGCCCAATCCCAAAATTTCACTTACTGTAAGTGCCTCCTATTATGGCTTTCAGGCCTAAATGATTGGGAATTTACTTCTTTAAACTTTGTTCTAAAAATTTGTAATGTTTGCAGGAACACTTTTATTTTAACTGGAAACCGTTTTCAATAGTCCTAACTTTCAAAGCTTTGGAACTGAATTTGATAGTCATTATTACTGTAAAACACTAAGAGTGTGAAAACACCTACACATTATAGGGTATAGAAACTTGTTCCAAATAGGATCAAGGTTTTAGGGCTAGGACAATACACCTTGCACCAATTGTTGGTGAGTAACCCCATTTTGAATAAAATTATACAGCGCACCATGCAATAATTGAGCAGGGATAAAAGCAACTTTTTAACATAGTATTTATGCCACTACAACAGTTAACAGTAATTTGATATATATTTTACATTAAGATTTTTATCACAGTATTAATGAAATTAACAAATAACTACTAATACAACGAAGTGTCATCTTTTTCAAACCAATAATAATCAGAAAAAATTCTGAGACCTTGACCGGATTTGAACTCACGACCTTCTGAACACAGGGTGGACGATGCTCTATCCACTGAGCTACAAAGACTTTTAGGATAGTGAGGTCATTTGTTACGCTCTTAGACTTATGAACAAAATCATCTGTTCATGAATGAAATTGCTCAATTTTATAAAAGATATTACATGGACCCGTGGAGAGTGAGCTGGGATAATTAAGGCTGATGCTGACTGAATTTTAAGATGATCCAGATTGACAGCAACTTACACCCCTACCAGCATATGTAGTTCTCATCTCATAGACCACTTTCATAAATGGCAGCTATTTTAGTATTCTTTTGTTTCTATTCAAATTTGACTGGCTGGCCTCATCTGTGAAAAAATCAAAAGAATATTTTAACCCAAACAAGACTAGCCAGGCAAATTTGAATACAGACAAAAGAATACTAAAATAGTTACCATATATGAAAGTGGTCAATTACCCATGCTTTAATTATGGACAGCAGGTCTTTACTGCTAATTCCCCCAGTTTAAAACCCAACTTTATCACAATTATAAAAATAAACTGATTATGTTTAACAAAAAGTAAAGAAAATGAAACGTTTTACAGTAGCAGCTATTAGCTGTCTGACAGAATTCCATCTTGCAGGTTTCCTAGTGACAATGGAGGTGGAAGTTCATCATATGCAAGATGTTTCACTGTTTTGTCTTGGCTCTCGTACTTCAACCCACCTTCCTCTTCCATTTGTCTGTAATAACAAAGCAACAGATTTACTGTATTATTAACTAAACCCCCTCTCTTACTAGCTCGGTCTTTCTAATAAGCACTCCTCTCTAAAATGCCTCCCTGCCTTTAATCAGATCCTCTCTCTTAAAAGCCTCTCTCCTTGAAAAATCTCTCTTTTATAAAATCTCTGTCTAAAAGCTTCTAACTCTCCCAACATGTTATTGGTTGAAAGACCTAAAAACATAAATAAATAAATAAAATAAATACTTTATTTTACGTCAGTTGCGAAGGAAGTGGTTGCCCATTCTTCCTAGCCAGAGGCTAATGTTTAATCGCTCGACGGCTCTATAAACTATAATCTAATGAGCAGCACACACTAAACCTTTAATAACAATCATAATAATTTTTTATATAATTTTTATAATGATCCATGAATCCTGTTGCCATTATGATAAGTACATAATTCTTTGAGCCACCTATAAACAACAAAAATTCATGATACTCATCAAGTCATTGTTGGAAGAAAAAGTTTATGCTTAGCAAAAAATTAATGCTAATGCCACCTTAACCACTATACACTCTTGTGAAGTGATTTAATTTACTCCCCCTAAATTAACCTGCAGCAAGAATGTACAGTACTATAGTCACCTAGTAAATGCATCATGATTGTCGTAATGAATGGGTACATCCTCCATGTCTGCAGCTGTCTCTTGGCCATGTTCATCATCGTCTTCAATTTCTGTCCCTTGTGAGGTCTTCCTTCCTCAATAAAACACAAACCCAGACGTAAGAACTCATCCAACAGATTGTCAATTTAAATTGTAATGAAAATAATAACTACAAAATTTTGCAAATACTTTTGGGGCATCTTTTCTCTATGTAACAAACAAGCAGATTTTTGTAAACAAGTATAGATAGCACAAAAGTGTTAGTAGCTAACTTGATGCCCCGATCAGCCGATAATGGGCACTGTAGCCATGTTGGTAGCAAGCTTTGCTAGCAAACAGATCTAGACTCTGGTTTCCAAAAAGAACATAAGATTTAGTCAAAGCACAATGCTTAGTGGGATGTGGCTACAAAAATCAATGTCAAGTATAGATAGCACAAAAGTGCTAGTAGCTAACTTAAAGCCATGATAATGAATGCTAACAGCCACAACCCAAAAGCTATGCGCTTTGTATGTACACATATATATAATATATATGTATATATTTACATACATACAGTAAAGTATGTATACTGGTGTAATTAACCCACTTACTGTCACACATTTCAACCTACAGTAGAGTTCACAAAGTTACACACAGTGTACTGTCAGTAAAGTATGCTCGTGTATATGATAACTCACTGTCACACATTTCAGCCTGGAGTTCAAAGTTACATACAATGTACAGTAAAGTATGCTGGTGTATATAACTCACTGTCACACATTTCAGCCTATATAGCTAGGAGTTCAAAGTTACACACAGTGTACAGTACAGTATGCTCTCACGACTGGTAACTCACTTGTCCAGAAACCCTGCTAACCAACTGCTCTTGAGGACGGCATTTTGAAGGGTCTCAAGAAATGTTGATTTTCTGAAAAATAATAATTTTTATAGATTATCGTCAAGACTTTTTGTATCAGAAGATCAACATCTAAAGCTTAATGTTAATGTTGAAATGTAAACAATTTTCTGAACATGCTTATCCTAATAACATAAATTACAATCAAGATCAATGCTTTTTTTTTGTTTGTGCCTCTTAATTCATTTGGGAAAATAGGGCCAGAACAGCACTCCTCCAATTAATGCATGCAGTTCCTGGAAATCGTCTTTACTGTAGCTTAACCCACATCTTTCCAGCAGCCTTCACCTCTTCATCAACTTCAGGTCCATTCAAAATTAGTGCTCGATTGCACTCAAAACTTCAGCAGAGAGACAGCTTCTATACAGTACATCTTTAACACAAAGGAAGAATTTAGTTTACTCTCACCCACTCAATTTACAGTAAAAATGTTATCCTCAGAAAGCTAAAAATCAAGATTGCAATCTGGAAACCACACAAATTGTGCTTCACACCAGTTTCTGCAATGAAGTGAACTCATCAATCACACTGGTGTGAGGTGCCACAGTATGACATTTTTTGGTGGCATATTGTATAAATAAGAGAGGGAACCAGAGTGAAATTGTGCTGGTGCGAATCATGTAAACAACCCCTTGGTTTTTATAGCCCAGCTGCATGTTAGAAAGCTGGAAATGTTGTATATTATATATATACTCCATTGATTTCTTGCCTAACTCTCTAAACTTGAATGTCACTAACTAAAACTCACCTTGTGAGGTTTGCCGAATTAGTTTTACTGTGACTTTTGTTCAGTTGCTGATATTCTGTTGGTTCTTGGTCTTCCTCAGACTCAAAACTTTCTGTCCTTTGTTTCAACAATTTCCTCTCTTCACTTTGTCTAGCCTGCAAACCAATACTGTTATTTAAAAAATATCATTCACTAAGTCGACATTAAAAATTGATACATTCTCATAATAGAATTCATACGGCACTTTGCTTGCTGTATCATTAATTTTTTTTATCTACTCTACATTCCAGAAATTTAAAGCTAGTCTACCACGACACTCACACCATAATAATTATTTTTACATGCATGGTACACAAAATTGCTAATCAAGATATAAAATAGGATAAAAAACTAAAAAGAAAAGTACTGTAAACAGCTAGGTCACATGGTAAAAGAATAATATTTTTTTCTGCTGTCATACATTTAGAAATTATATATAAAGTATTTATTTTATCACGAACTTTACAAGTCAAAGACAAAGTGCAGACTAAGTCTGTAAAATGATATTAATATTGTTAAGATTTTAGCACTTAAGTGTTCGTAAGCGTCTCTTTCTTTCAATTTTCATCGTCTTTATTGCGTCTTTTTGGAAATACCTGACGTCTTTTCGGACAATACCTGGCATCTTTTGATCGTCTTTTTGGACAATACATGACGTCTTTAGATCGTTTTTTGACACCCAAAAGATGCCATCTTTTAGCGTCTTCGCTTCAAACAGAAATACACCAAAATTGCATGGAGGGTCACATATACTGTAAATGAATTAAAAAATATACAAACACTGCCCCAAATTCACAACTTCTGCCTTTCTGGAACAAACATCACATACTCTCATACAGTATCTAAAACACTATACAGAGGTACAAAAAAGGGAAAATATAAATTTACCAGGATTATAAAACTTAAATTTCAATATTCAGTTCTTTCTTTTGTGTCCCATATAAAGGAAATGGTAAATATAAAAATCATGTCTCAGTAATACCAAAGAAGGATGTACATGTATACCAACAAGTATTGCAAAATCGATGTACAAGTTTGATAAAAAATGATTTAAATTTAGTTTAACAGAAAAATCTGAGTATTCACAAAAGATTTAATTCTTAAACAAATTGAAAATGATTTTTAACCTAAAAAAATAGAACCATGCACTATACTGTATACCCATGTTTTCTCAACAATAACATATCATGTCACTTTAAAGTAAACCCTGCTATATGTGCATGTATGATAAAACAACTCTGAAGGTATTTAAAAGTGGAATAAGTGAAGTCAGGAGATGTCATAATTTCTATGGACAAAAGGTTTGACTCTGATACTTGATATTGATTTTTTCATCTGAAGCTGATGAAGGCACAATAGACAAAAAGTCTGTTGAAAAATATCATGAGTCAGGGTCAAACCTGTGGTGAAACTCTGAAGGTGTTTGAACAAAAGAATGCTAATAAAGCACCCTAAATATATTTTACTTGCACGGTAAAAATTCCTGTTTGCTTCTAAAAACAAAAAAATGTCTGTTCAGTCACTGTTTAGGAAGTATTTCATATTCAACAATGGAGAAAGTATATTGTTTAAAAAATAAAAACAAAACAAGAATTCATTGATCACAGTTAATCCTAAGTTCAAATCCTAAGAGAAATATAACTTACCATTTCACTGGATATTGAACAAAAATACAGATCTTTTCTCTTCAAAGAAAATTAGTTTTGAATATATTAATGTCTGAAACAAAATGTCTTTCACTAAATAAACTTTCTTGTCTGTGGTTAAGAGATAACGTAAAATTTATTCTTGTCTAGAAGAAAAGGCATCAACTTTCCTTTGTGAAACCAGGTGTTTTCTGATTATAATTTTGAGTTGAGCGTTCAGGGAAAGTTTGGTTGTGAAAAGATTGATAATAAACCTTTGTTGAAGTGCAAATGACTCAGAGAGTTTGTTGTTCTATTTCTGTTGACTTCTGAAGACAAACTGTATTTGCTCTTTAGTCACCTGACTGAAACTTAGAATATCAGAAACCAATCACAGAATTTTCTGTCACTACTAATTTAGGAATAATTTGCCAAGTTTTTTTAATACAGCCCAGTGATCACTGAGGAAAAATTATTGTATATTAAGTCATGAATCGCAAAAAAACTAAAAATAACAATCTAGCCACTTCTGATGACTAATTAAACAACAAAACTTTTGGTTACTCATCAATAATATTTAGAATGTTTTCCCGCAGATGTTTTTAATATTTTTATTAAATATTTAATTTTACTTAAAATGTACATACTGAAATATAAAACAAGAAACAATATTAGCAAGGTGAAATATGATCTGTATGAGTAATCAATCCAAAAAAATCTTTTTTTGTTAAATTGACTTAAACCAATATTTTTAATTGTGGTTAGCAATATTTGATTAAGCCCAGAGTGAAATGAAATATTCAGAAGCATAAATAATACAAAGAATTTTTTGTCCAGAAAACTAAACATGAGCTGTCACTGAAAATAATTTATATAGTTTGTAGACTTTAAAGTAGATTCAAAAATTTCAGTCTATTTTCAATTATGTATTCTAAATCATAACGATGAAAACAAAGGGTTTCAAATAAAAAATGAGAAAATTCCTAAACGACAGTCTGAATGAATATTACTTATACCAAATACACAGGGATGCGCTATAGCTGATTCTATCTAAATGGTGTTTTAATACTTTTAGAAATAATAACTGTTTTACCAAAACAAATAGTTCAAAATGCCTCCCAAGGCAAAGATGACTCACAGTAATTCTTGAAAAACATTTCATTTTAACACTTGGAAAATTGGTTCCAGGCCTAGGTTCCAGGTTCTTAAATAATTGAAGGGTCTAGTGCAAAAACAAAGTAAGTGACTTTGCATGAAATACTAAATTCTTCTAAGGGTTATTAAGAGATAATAGGGATAATGTAGGGAGAGATAAAAACTTGATCAAAATTTATTTGTCCTTTTTGTCTAGTGCAAAAATAATGTCACTTGTATAAAATGCTAAATTCTCCCAAAAGTTATGAAGAGATAAGAGGGATAATCTAGTGAGAGTTGAGAACTTCATCAAACGTCACTTACTGTACGCCGTTAGATTTGCACTAGACCCTTTAATTATGAGTGTGTTTCACTAAATTATCAATTTTCTGTTCCTCTGAAATGTTGCAGATACAGAATAGTTCCACTCTGAGAATACTTTTGAGAAAATACATTTGCTAAATTTTGAAATTATATTTTAACATCTTAAAGCTAATAGCAATGCTTTAAATTTGTTTTAAGTAAACTTAAGGTGAGCTTGACCTTGCAGTACCTAGAGTGTGCTATGGAGAGCGGCCTAGGGACTAGACTGCCGATAACACTGGCAACTACAAAGACTGCAAGTTTAAACACTTAAGTCATTAGTTAAACAACCATCAACCAGATTAATTTTTGGTTATGCACTCTGAAATCATGGATATATCTCCTTTGTCAAATTCCTTATCATTTCTAAATTTCCAGCTAAAAGACTCAAACTCACATATATCTCACTTGAGAGTTTTGCACTTATCTTATGCTGTTATACATTGTTTGTGCCATATTACATATTTTCTGCTGAAATAGAAATAACACAGTTCTTAAGGATGCATTATTATACTAAACTCTCAATGCTTTTTATATTAAAATCAATAATTAATTAATATCAAACTTAAAATGATCAAAAATCAGTTTCAAGAAGTAAAAAAAATTATTATTATTAAAATATTAAAAATTTTTTACAGTAAAATTTTTATTTATAAGCTATTGGCAATTTTAAAATGATGTGTTTTAAGTTTAATTTTAAAGGAATCTAAGCTTTCAGATAGTTGGTTCCATAGTCTAGGGCAAGCAAATGCAAAGGATTAATGGCTGTTCAAGGCAGTTCTTGATCTACAAAAAGACAGATGGTAAGAACTTGAAGAATGGAGAGAACAGGCAAGTTTATAAAATAGTTCATAATAGTTTCAAGAGATAATCAGGGGCCAGACCATGAAATACTAAATAAGTTTTAAGGAGGAGCTTGAAGATAATTAATACATTCTTGTACTGGACTGATAAGAACAGGAGTGTACTGTAGGTTTGGATTTTTTAGTTCTCATGATAAGTTGGGCAGCAGAATTTCACAGCTTTTGAAGTTTCTGAGTTTTGTTAGATGGCAAGCCATTAAGTAAGCTATTAACAAAATATAAAGGCAAGGACAACTCTTTCTGTGTCCCCCTGCGAGATGAATTTCTTGATCTTAATGGGGTGTTGGAAACCGAAGACCTGGAAAATGAAGATCAAAAACCAAAGAACAAAAATGAAGACACGAAATTTAAAAACTACTAGCAAAAGCAATGAAATAACTTGTTTTAGTTCTTATTAAAGCCTAGTAACGCTTTTTAGCAAAAAACCGAAGTCTTTGTTTTCCAGATCTGGAAAACAAAGACCGTCAGTTAAAATTAAAATATAAAACAAGCTTTAACAATGAGCAATAATTCATCAACAAACTTCAAACCTGTAGACTAGTTTTTGTCTGGGGGGTTCCTTTGTTAATTTGGGGAACAATTAAGCACCAAAAATGCAAGTCTGTTAGGGAGATCCAGGAAATTTCAACCTTATGAAATAGCATTTCCTGTGTTTTAAGAGGGATACAGAGTCAGAAACAGAAGCTGTTGACTGTTTCAGGCAGTCTTTTCTTCTTTTTACTGCAGTACTAAAAAACTCTGATCATTCTTTGCGGTTACTTTCATGTGTGTGAGGGGAGGGGAGGGGGGGGGTTCCCCCAAAATCTCCCAAACCCTCATTTCAGCCTATGGACCTAAACCTAATGAACAACTGTTACAAGTGACAAGAATTCTCGACTTTGGTTTTCAAATACTCAGTTTGGGAACCTTCTTCAAGGTGTGATTTGCAACATGTTACAACTTGCAATCTTGTAGTTACCAGTGTTACCAGTTTAAGGCCACTCTCTGTCCTAAATTTTGGTGGATAGTGAAGGAGTTGAGAGAAGTATTTGAGTAAGACGAATTTTGAGGACAATCGTCAAACCGTCCCTCCAGACCATGCGAAAGTGTAACTTTGGTTAGGGGACGGTTTGGCAGCCTTCTATCAAATATTAACTCCAAAATTAACTTTCAAACTTCACTAAAATTCCCTTAAACTCAAATTTCACTTAAAAAACCACATTTTACAGAATCTCTCAAATGTCATCCAAAAATTTTCAAAATGTCATCCAAAATTTTTCAAAATATTCAAGAGGCTTCCTTTTCATTCATCCTGTGATGTGATTATCGCTTTTCTCACATTTCAAAATATTGATGGAGATATCATCAAAAATATCACTAAAAGTAGCGAAAACATGGTCTTAGGGTAGAGAGTGGCCTTAACTAAATATATCCATTTAGAGACCACTGGTGATTCCTACAATTTGATTGGTTAAGGATAAATAACACTTATGATTCTGTAATCCAACCAATGACAGTGAAAAAGACAAGAATAAACTAAAGTCTAAATATTAAGTGAATTATAAATAATTGAACAATGAAAATAAATAACATTTAATATTCTTTTTCAGTTGAGGTGAATAGTGGCAGAATATCCACTGAGGTAGGTATTCATTAAGGCATTAGCTATCCACCAAAATTGAAATAGAATTTCAGTATATACCAGTAATGTAACTGATCTCTAAAAATTTATACACACAAAGAAAATATTTGTAAGAAAAAACATTTTAATTATTAATTGAACAACAGAGCATGACGAGACTCACACATGAGCAGTTCATTGTCAAACAATACATGGTTTTGAGTGCTTGTCAACTACACAATGGAGAAAATCATTGGCAAAAAACAAAGAACCCCAAGTTTTTATAGCAAAATATTCAAATACAATCCGCAAAACAGATGTGATGTGATCACTTCCATTTGTCATTTTGTTTCAGTGTTATTATCTACTGTTTTATTTTATTTAATTTTAATTTACACTTGACAGGTTTACAGAATATAAGTAAGGCCAAAGCCAGAGGCTTAAATGG
>JAOBBB020368080.1:0-10138 GCA_025331005.2 Zoanthus gigantus
CCATACACTGCGTTCTTCTGGCACTGTTATTTTCCTGTCATTGTACATACTCTTCCTAGCACTGTTCTCTTCCCGTCTTTGTGCTTTTCCTGTCACTTCGCTCTTCCCGACACTTTGCTTATCCTAGCCCTGTATTCTTTGAGGCACTGTCAGTTTCCTGACACTGTTCTCTTCCTTGGGCATTGTGCTGTTACTGACGCTGCTTTTCCTGACATTTTGCTCAACATGCCACTGTACTCTCCTGGCAATATTTTTTCCTTGCAGTACAACGTTTGGGGTATTGTCTTTTTTTTCTTTACTTTGCAACTTTGCAAAAAGAATTCCAACTATTGAGAAACTGGCAAAGTATCAGGCGATCGCTAAGAACTAGATGTTCAAAATAATGATCTCACACATCATCAAAAAGTTTACACAAATCTAACATTCTTTTCAAATGGATATCATACTGTAGTCGCTATCTAACAGCCGGTTTCAAAGTTTCAAAGTGTCAATCGTTTGTTACAAGTTGAATATTCTAATAAATGTTTAAGATTATTTTGTGCATAAATGGACATTTTCTTCAAGTCTGCACGCATGCAAAATGTGTGTAATTTTGTATGTAAATGAATTTCCTAAGTACCGGCGTACACTAGAACTATTGGCTCATCTAAACTTTTGTTTTCTTGACTGATTTGGTAAAAAGGAGAACCCTAAGTTGTTTTGGGCCATTTCGTAAATCTTCAATAAACTCAATAAATCTTAAAAAAAAAAGTCAGAAATCTTCAATAATTGTTTTAAAAACTATTCAGTGCTTGTAATTTACAATAGATTACGTGATGTAAGCTTTTACGTGATGAGCTGGTACTAATGTACCTACCCCGGAAGGATTGAAAGCTGAGTTACCAAAGGTGGAAAAGAAGGTCGCACAAAGATTCAAATCTCGGCAGAGCCGGGGATTGAACTGAGGACCTTGTTGTTGGAAGGCATCACAAATCACAAAACATGCTGTTTCCCTCGGGCCCAGTAAATAAGTGTTAATTAAAAAATGAAGACTTTATTGCACATAAATTTTATAAGGATTTAACTCTCGGTAGTTAACTGACTTTACACTGAACAGGCTGTTAATTTATCAACAGGCATTGCGTAGAAGTCTTGAGCTAGATCAAAATATTAAAGACAGCATTGAAGCTGCAAAGAAGGTAAATTAGGTGGATGGCTGATGTAATGTTTTCCCGCATGTTGCTATGTTATGCATGCTCGCACATGCGCAGATGCTGCAATTTGGCGCGTGTTTTCCCGCCTTTTTTACAAAGTGGCATGCGTTTCTTTGGAATCGATTATTAAATTCTTTTCAAAGTTAATTTAACTGTCTGGATATGTATTTTTTGTCTGAACATTTTGTTTGTTTTTTTAAAACAAAGCTTATACATGATGCTCAGATACACTGAAAATTAGATTGCTTTTCATAGGTTCGCACTGGGTTGTGTTTGTCGAAAACTGTAAAAAGTAGATGTTTTGCATACGGCTCCAGTTCAAGGATACTGGCATTTCAGTTCATTGCCAATGTATTTATATTACTTTAAAACATTGTTATTGTTAGGGAGTTAAAATAACACCAAGTAACCTAATTTCTTTTCACTAACTGCCTAGATTAGCCTTTGCAATTTGCGGGTAGTACCGCTCTGTAAATAATGTAATAAATGATAATAATAATCTTGAACTTGAACTCGAAGTTGAACATCAAAAGAGGTGTTAAAAGTTTAGGTAAAAAAAAAATCGTTTTTTTTGGAGTTATTTTAAACCCCTATATGAAAGGAGTAAAACTAACACACATGTAAGAGTTAATGTGATACTTCGTGGTGGTGGTAAATTGAGACCACTTTGGGAGTTATTTTAACACGTTGTCCATAACACCTTCACAAGTGTTATTTTAACCAAGCAATATTTAAAACGGAATGCCTATGAATATGACTTAGGCTATAATATTGTTCGCTATTAAGGTTAAAGTGTCTATATGGCCAATTTGTTTTTCGGTTTTGGGTATTTCTAGAATGCTTAGAAGAGTATTTTAAAAAAAAGATTCGATTACTTCATATTTTCGCCACAAAATTGTGCTTTAAAGTACCAGCGTCGGCCACGCCCAACGAAGATGACCGGGAGTTGCTAAGTCTGGGTCCAGAACAGGCTATGACGTCACTTCAGGGATCGTCGTTTCCTCATTTCAGTGTATCATTGTTTTTCCATACAAAATCAATCATTTTTTGGCGTAAATAATCCGAAAAACGATTGAGTTTCTTTGGAAATACAATGAAACATTGAAAAAACTGGCGGGGAAAGTAGACGATTCCTGTAGTGACGTCACGGCCTGTTCTGGACCCAGACTTAGCAACTCCCGGTCATCTTTGTTGCGTGTGGCCGGCGCAGGAACCTTTAAAGCTCAATTTTGTGGCGAAAATGTGACGGAGTCATTCTAGAGATTAAAAAAAAACCGGGAAAAAAAAGATTTTGGCCATATAGACACTTTAAATACTGAAGAAAAAACGTTTTCAACCCACAATTTTGATTGTCTTGGACTGTTTGTATCCCTTTTCAGCAAATTAGAGAAGAAAAGAGCGGCTTCGAGAACATCAGTGATAATAACAATGATGATGATGATGACGATGATGATGATGACGACACTGATGACGACGATGATGATGACGACGACGATGATGATGAAGATGATTCGGATGAGATCGAAGAAGAGTTGGAACTAGCGAATGACAGCATAGAGTTGAGAGACGGCATGGTAGTTGAAAGACTTCCGCGTCTTGCAAGTGATGTTAAAGTTTCTCAGTCTGTTGTAAGTGAGAGTGCGTCCAAGTCCTCTGGAGTACTGTCGACAGACAAGCAGTCTAATAATGAACAGAAAAACTACTCAAAAAACACTCAAATAGAGAAAACAGAAACGCCATCGAAACAAAAAGAACCTTTAGTTGTGTTAAGATTTTCTTCGACACCAGGTATTTGTAATCTTCTAAATCTTTGGAGTTAAATCTTCGGGTTTGATTCCCGTCAGTGACTCAGAATGTTTTCTGAGCATTCAACTTGAGGAACACTTTTAAAACTTCCTAAAATCAAAATATGTTTGTAAAATGTATTAGAAATAAAGATTTTTTTTTTCTTTTTGGTACAGAAAGTCGAAAGGAGAGAATACTTTCAGCGACAAGGTTAGTCGGAGTGCTTTTACAAACAATTAATTATTTTGGTGAGCAGACTAGTGGTGTAGGATTGGTACACTAATCAATCGAGTGCCCCTTTCAGAATCCAAAATGAGATTCCAAGGGGAGTTATTGTTTTTCATTATAATGTATAGGTTGTTTATAAATAAGCTTTGCAAATATCTCAGTAAAAGCTGAAAAGAATAATTGGCAGGATTAGAGGCCAGTGGTCCACTCCTTTGTCGATAGGAATAACGTTTGATATCTTAAAAATATCAGTGCTAACCCTTTCTTGCTCTGGATGTCAGTTATTTACTCATTGTACGGCAATGATTTATTATTTTAGCCCAGAGCTTAGAACTACGATGTTTGGTTTGTTGGCTGCTGAACAACCTACAATTTAAAAACACAAATATTGACAGATGCGCGGTGCCAAATGAAGAACGTTTTGGCTTGCATTTATGAAGTACCTAGACCTTGTTTGCCATAATTGTAAGGTTTTAGAAAATATGGGTTGGAAGGTCGGAAGTGATGCGAGTTCTATTTGGTTTTGAATTTGTTTTTCACGCGTGAGCTTGTTGTTTTTTGTTGTATAGCGTGTGCCGCGAATACTGTTTTTTATCGTTTTATCGGTTGGTTTTCCTTACTTTACTAACGTTGTTCAGTTACTGTGCTCACTTAGTGGGTGGCTCCACTTGAATTATTTTTCAATTGGTACAGGATTTAATGGAGCCGAAACCAATTGTAGAATTGCACATAAATTAGGCATCGTGCTGATGAACAGTAACTGTTTTGCTATATTTTTTTTCAGCAGCATTTTAGTTATGTTTGTTCAGATATCTATTGCAGTCGTTCCTAGAAGTGAGACTAAAATTGAATCTGTATTTATTCCAAATGCTTAAAATTAAACAACACTCGAAAACATAGTTTCTCCTAGACGTAAGATGATGCAACTTAGAAAGTAAAACAGTTCAATGCTCTTGAAGCAATTAAATACAATACTTTTAAAGCCATATTCAATCATTCACCAGACAAAACAAGCAGAGGTCGTGTTTTGAGACAATTTGAAAACAACACCAGTCTTGCATCTTTGATTTTGTTTTCGGTGAATTGAAACGAAACATGCATTTGTTAATATGTACTTACAAATAACTTTTACTTTATTGTTTGCAAATTTTTAAAGATAATCTCTTTTTTGAAACAATATTTTCATGACTAAAGCAAGAAAATATCAAAGAATGTTTTTTTTATGATTTTAATTTAATATATATATAAACACTACCTTTCCGCTACATACTCATCCTGGTGTTATCTCATTTATTTTGACACATTTGCCTGTCAGTTGAAGTTAAATCTTTCTTCCAATCCGTAAAAACATAACACAGTTGAAGTCTTGTAGACTACGTATGCACGAAATTTTTGGTTGTGCAAGCATTCCTGTAAGGTGAAGCATTACAAGCATTCAATTATTCACTAAAAAAACATGGTCCTAATTTAAAAGTGTGCCTTGACTGATTTACGTTTAATTTAAAGACATGACATTTTAAGTGGTCAGAAACTGTGCTTAACCACTTCAAACCTAGAGTGTTCAAAATCAATCAATCGATCAATCCTATTTTGATTCAGGGTTTATCCTCGTAAACGGGGGTGGCCGGATTTACCCCACTCTAACAGCAATCTCTCAAATCAAAAGTTGACTAAAGGTTTTATAGATACTGATAACTTAGACTTTATGACAACTTTACATCGATTTAAGTGTGTACCCCCAATTTTGGGGTATTTAAGCATTCATATATTCAACCTGTTTTAATTAGGTTTCAAGAAAGTTGCTTGAACAGGATATGAATTACTATCCTGATCCAGAACTAAATAATATACACTTTGAAAATGACTGCTCCGAGAATCTCGATGTTCATCCCGAGAAACATCGAGATTTGAGGGAAACAAAACAGATATTTCCCAAGGGAACAGTCATTAATAAGTGTTTTGTTGTATAGCATAAATTAAATAAGCCTCAATTATTAAGTTCTCCATCTCTCAAACTTGACGCGCAACAGCAATGTTCACTGGTTGGTCAACAGTTTTCGAGATGTTGACAAGCCAGGGAACATTTGATTTGAAGTCATCCACGTGACCCCGATGTAGTCAATGAGATCTCGCTTTCAAGTTGAAAACGCACTAGCTACAAAACAATATGTAATGTTATAAGTCATGTGCATGTCATGTGTTTACAATTAAAGCCACTCTAATGCTTGTTTTTTATATGCAGAAGAAAAGATGTTAGCAATGGAGAGACATTGTTGGAAGGTTTTCCTTCAAAAAGTAAAGAGTTGATTGAGCAAAGGTATGCCTTGTCTTTGTTACTCACAATGATTATTGCACTCGTCGTAAAAAATAGAATGTTTAATAGAATATGTTTCATATACAGGCCATTTGTTGAATTTGCCATTAAAGGGTTATTCGAAACAATATGTATGATCTTGTATACACGCTTACTTTGATTATATTCCAGTATGGGTAGGGTTATAACTTATTAGCGAACTTAAGACTAACAACTGAAGTTAATAACAATCACAAAGCTTTTCTAAATGTTTGAAGTTATAACAAGACTCGAATGAAAAATCACTTGAGTTAACCCTTTTTCTATTTCAGGAAAACATAATTGATAGTTTTGCCAGTAGATGAAGTTGTTAAATAGCTAGCTAGCTGCTAAATCCTTTACGAGCCAGGTGGCCCATGGAGCCGGCGCTTATCTTTGTTTTTTATAGTGTGTTAAGCGGACGAAATTTTTTGACTCCCCCTGGACGGGACCCTAATCCATCACAGGTTAGCACCCAGTAGATGCTGGTACTCATTTACGTACCACGGAAGGGTGGAAAACTGAGTTAGCTTAAGTGGATAAGAACTTTATTATTATTAACTTTTATTAACAATTCAAAAGTGTTGAGATTACATATTTGACTTAAAGGACTAATCCGCAAATAGCAGAAGGTCATACAAATATTTAAATCTCGGCAGAGCCGGGGTTGATTTGGGGAGCTTGTGGTCGGAAAGCAGAGATGTTACAACTCTGCCCGCCATACTCGCCTGAAATTTCTAAATAGATCTACCTATTCTTTACAGTCAAAACTTTGTGGCTGATGGAAAAGAAGTCTTTCTTGGTTCCTGTGAGTAATCTCGATAATTATTGTTATAATGATAATGAAAATAATAAAGTTAATATTAAAAAAATATAATTTTAATGATAAAGATAAGACTTTGTGTCAGCTTTATATAACACGTTTTTCATGCGGATATGCTAAAATACTCTATATAAGCGTGTACAAAGTCTACTAGTTGACCCTGCACGATGGAGGTTTGTGGGCTTCTTAAAGCCTCCCGTTACTGGTTGGAGAAACTGGACCAACGGTTTAAAATTGTTATGCGAGAAGAAAGGGAGATCTAACCATTCGTAAATGTTAGAGCAAAGGCAGCCCCTCCTCAACTATTTCCAGATCCAAAGTGTTGGTACAGCTAAGAATCGAGCCCAAGCTTCGAATTATCGGGGTTCAACTGTATTATAAAGCCTTACATGAACTAATGCATGACGTTAGAAATGCTTCAGTACCGACTAACATCTATAATTTATTACATATTTGTTTAAGTATTTTTGACGAACAAAACTCGTTCATAGATATTAATGTGATTATTTCTAAGGTAAAATCCAATGTATAACATTTTTTCATTCCATTACCATTATTTTATTTACTAATCTATATCTATATCTTAGAACAGGGAATTCATATTGTTTTAAATTTTGGTGATGAACAGGAGCGCCATCGTTGAAATCCATGGCTTAATTTCAGTAATATTTTGATATTTTATCCATAATAAGAAGACACATTTCCATAGCGATAACGTCTGCTAGGTATAGGTTTATTCTTCCAGTGTTCGATGAAAGAAAAGTTTTAGAAAAGGAAAATGAAAACCGTATAAATCCACAAAGTACAGTTGATTTCCTTTGTCATTTTTCAAATATCTTCACTTAACTCGAACTTCTAACTCGAATCTTCATGGCTGGGTGATCGAAATGAAGAGGAACCTAAAATGTTACAGGATTTTACGTCGTTATTTAACAATTATATTCCGAAATGCGGCGCACTCGTACAGAAAAAATCCTCGACGTTTTTGCTTGATTCTATTGTGATGATTTATTATGTATGATTCATACATACAAGCACAGTATGGCTGTACAGTGAACATTGAACATTAGATTATCAGGGTACCAGAGCAGGAAGAACCCTGGATTTTTTTTTATGATTTTGCAATCGTTTCAGTAATTACTCAGCTCTTAAGGTCAATTAAGCTTTTATGGTCAATTAAAATCCAGATTTCCGAATTTTTCTGTAACATGGGTTTTGAGTGTGTGTGAGACTGTAAAATCACTTTTTAAAAGTAAATTGTTGTGAACCGAAACCTATCTTTGCGTAATTAGAATATTATGGTTTCAACTGAGTAAAGTGTGGTTTACTGCATTAATTTGTAACGTTATTATTTTAACATGTACATGTTATGTTTTTTTCAAAACGTTACACTGTTTCAGTGTTATCAAACTAAGAGTATCAAGTTTTCGTATTACAGCATTTGTTAGAAATGAACGGCCTTTGTCAGCCTCGAGGAAGAACAAGCCTCAAAGTAGTTTACAACTGGACAATAACGTTGATGAAGTGTTGAAAGCCCTAAAACAGGAAAACAGTAAAATTGGTGAGGAGGGAACAAATATTTTTACCCCATAAAATTAATGTAGAAACAGTATCCCTAAGTTAAACGTATGTAAGAGAAAGAAATTTCTCGAGAATACATAAAATTTCAATTCATGTTAATTCTTATGATGTCTTTTTTTTTAATTTTAAATATTTCGTTTTGTTTTCTTTTCTTTTCGACAAGAAATTTTAGGCTTTTCCTCCTTATTTTAAATGTTTTGTTTTGTTTTCGACAAGAGATTTTAGGTTTTGTGTTCGTATAGGTTGGTTTGCAGGAAAACACAGTTTGGGATATGGAGTTTAAGTTGAGTTTCTTGCTCTAGAGGAAGATGTACACGAGGAAGGAGAACGAGATTAGGTTTCTTTTCCTTGGCAGCACCATTGTTTATCAACAAACGGTTTGACTTTAATAAGATATGACATGTTGAGATACATGTCAAGAGTAAGATGGCAGGATAGGATTACTAATGAAGAGGCTAGAAGAAGGTGTAGGGTGGAAAACCTTGAACATAGATTAAGGAAAATGAAGTTGAGGTGGTTTGGTCACATAAAACGTAGGGAGGAGAATAGCATACTTAGGAGGGCAATTTAGCTGGAAGTGGGAGGTAGAAGGCCAATAGGTAGACCATAGAAGACCTGGAGTAATGTGGTGGAAGAAGACCGGAGGAAGTTAAACATCATGGAAGATATGGCAGAGCATAGAAAACGGTGGAGGCAACTCATATCATGTCCGACCCCAGGAGTGGGAAACTAAGGACTTTAAACGAAGATGACGACAACGATGACGACGAAGCCATTCTGATGTCAACTGACAAATTACTGTTTGGCCAAACGTGACCAGTTAAAAGGCTAAAGATGGTCTGCGAGCAATATAATTGTTATAAATTTCACGGCTAGAAGGGTTTGAATACATGTTTTCCAGGGCTGGGTTGTTCAACCTTGGGTTAAGCAAAACTTACAGCAACAATTGCTTATTTAAGAAAAATATTACAGTTCTTATAGAATACTCCTTAGATTTTCTTTGGAAATAAACTTGTTAATCCCAAATTTATTGGTCAAATCCGTCTCTGTAAGGTTGGACATAAAACCATGGGTTACAAATTTTAGCCTGGGTTAGTGGTAATCCGCGCAACTGGGCAACTGGGCCCTGGGGGTTTAATTTCCCAATGAGCCCGATTGAAACAACGCCTATATTAGAGGTAGGCGAACTGACGAATCATTTATGCAATTAAGTTCAATTACTCTGACTGCTTTGTTTAACCGTGACTTGTTATAGATATGACTCAAGCAAGCGGATCTCGTACAGCCCCTGTAATATCCAAGGTATGTGCTCACTTGGTGAGTGGGTCCAGCTAAATTCTTCTTTAATTGGTACAGGATTTAATGGAGCCGAAACCAATTGTAGAATTATTTAAGTATCCTGCTGATGAACAGTAACTGTTTTGCAATTTATTTTCAGCAGCATTTTAGTTATGTCGGTTCAGATATCAATTAAGGTAATGTTTAGTAGCTAAACGTTTTTTTGCACAAACCATGTAGCTATAGGAGCAGGTTAATGAAGAGGTTTTTCGTGATACGTGATTAGCCTAAAAATCGCCACGCGATTTGTGAAAAAGGAATTTAAATGATCTGTGATGCGTGGATTTTACTGCTACAATGATGTGTGATAAACCTAAAGTGTTTTTCGTGGTGCGTGAAATTATAAAAAATAAGCGCGTGATTCGTGATTGAGACCCCTGTGTTAGTACGCTAATAATGAACAAGATAAACTTCGATTTTTTCTGTTAATGACCATTTTTTTCCTCAAAGTTTGAATAAGTTTGCAGAATCCTTCCTTTCATGAAATATTTGTGTTACTCATATCGGACTAAATGGGCTTGTTTCAGTACTTCTTCACTGTACTGCACTCTAACTCTTTGTGCGAAGCGGAAATGAAGTGGAGTGTGATTAGAATCGATTTGGGTGGGATGTTGTTGAATTTTTCTTTGGACATATTGATATAATTAGAGATTTAGTGAAAGAATCTGAAAGCGCCACTGCATTTTTTGTCTGAGCGGAGAAGACCTTGGGCCGACTTTACAAAAGCTGGTTCTTCAGCCTTTTAAAGTAACCCTTGATCTAAGTTAGCCTTCCAAAATGAATCAGTGTTCTAGCTAGGCCAAAACGACAGGGCGCAGCGCCCTATCGTTTTTCTGTGCGCCCTGTTGTTTTCCTCCA
>JAOBBB020368091.1:0-10137 GCA_025331005.2 Zoanthus gigantus
CTTACATGTAAACCAGCCTTGTTGGGCTGTTGGTAATTCCGTGGTTAAATAAAGTTATTGATTGATTGATTGATTGAAAATCATCGGGGTTTTTCACCCACTTAAGTTACCAGAGCATTGTCTGAGGAGACCTTTCTCTTTGTTTTAGAAATAAAATCACAGAATTTGATTGGTTGAACAAATTGACGAAATACTGAGACGCATCTTTGAGGGTGTGAATGGGGTTAACCAACTAGGGCGTTAATATTACTGAGTACCGACAAGACGAGAAAAAAATTACCGACTAGCAACAAAAAATTCTAACTGACAACCGACATGGTCAGACGTTATAGGGATGTTTGTATTCAAAAAGAACAGCATTTTGAACTTATTTCTAGCTCAAAAAATGTCCAGATCCTCTGGTGGGCTCTATTTCAGTAGACGTAAAGATATTAATTCCAAATTAAATCAATTATAGAATTTCTTTTCTTCAAATTACTCTAAAGCCCCGGGATCCTCCTTTTCGGGGAGCAGTGGGGGCTCGTTTCTAGAACAACGCCTCGTAATCGAGCTGACGAGAAGCCCTGCTGTCTCATTTCTAGTCTTCTAGAACAGCAAATTGTAATCGAACCGACTGGCGACACCCTACTGTTGTATTTTCATTGCGAGTTGTTTGTTCATGCGGTCGGGTCATGAGTGGGATTGTGACAGTCATCATGAGGTTTTTTTCGAAGAGGTCGCCATTGAGCGCCATCAACAACCGACATTTGGTCCCCCCATTCAGACCCTCATCTATAATAACGCAGTAAAGGCCACAGTAAACGACAAGCACAGAATCTTAGCGCACCAAGGTGAATTTTTTAATCATATCAGAACGGCAATATTATACGCCATCATTGCAATCAGTGAAATATTCAATGCCTGAGAGTTCGCAAATCCCTGCAACTGCATATGAAATCGCCTACTGCGAACACACTTTAGCTTGCTCGTCTCACCTTTTACAGTTGTGAATGGTAGTTCCACCAAGGATTATACGAATTCCTGGCAAAGTTTTGTTCAGGTTGTAAACAGCCAGTGCTTCTTCATATGTTGCTCCACCAACGATAAACACGATGATGTCCTGAGGCCTAGTCACGAACTTTAAACATTAGTAATTATAGTAATAACAAACCTAACAATAATAAGTTTTAAAACAACAACAATAAGTTTAAAAACAACAACAATAATAATTAATTAATAATAAAAATAACTTTAATTTTATTAGTGTCTATATCAATAATGCACCTGTCAATGTCAATATATATTTTTTTGTTTCATTATGACACTGACTTGAGCTGAGCAATATGTAATGTGCACACTTGGATGAGCCAATTACAAGACGGATATGAAATCACGTGATCTTGGTGATGCGTGTCACACGTTGTTAAAACCTCAAGGTTTCGACGTGCACAAGATGTATGGCATTTACATGCTCTTTTTGCAGTTTTAACCATTTATTTTGACTTATACTATGACATTTTCGACACATGGATTTTCTGTAGGTAATCATGCAGTTTCAAGTTCAATGTGGAATTAATTTGCATGAGTGAGTTTTTCAAAAAGCTGAAATTGCTCAAACTCGTATGATTAGTTATTAATAATATAAACGTGAAAAAATGAGCGTGGAGGAGGTGCCGGAAGATCTTTCTTGAAGCCATTTTTTTGCATTCGAAAAAACTTTTTTTCAAAGTTTCCGTACAAATTTTTTGTCATCCTTATGGTTGATATCATTGTCATTCAACAAATCATAATCCAACGTTACAATGTGTAACTTGCACTGGCGTTACACTTTTTGCACCTGTGTTACACTTAAACTGCTTTGTTGTCAGCCAATTAGAATCGAGTAAAAGTTTCATGTATATTATCAAGTATGTTACAGAATTAAGTAGAAATGTAATTGCCACCTTTTCTAGAAGAATAACAAATAAACTTGTTGATGTTGAATATGTGAAAGCTTATTGTTCAAACTTACTTAATCCTAGCTAAACGTTAATTTGCTCGTTCGCACCTGGCCTACAGGTATTCCTTGTTTTAATATATATCTAATTTAAACTAAATTAAACGTTATTTTCCAATGTTTCAAACCAATTTTCATTGATTAACATACTCTCAAATAAGAGCTTATCACATTCATATAAATTCAAACCAATGCCAGGAAACCACAACACATACTGAAGGTTTAGCTTCATTCAATGGCTAATTTTTATTAACTAAATCAAATAAATGCAAAACTAAATATTACGTAAAACAATTATGAAATAACCTGATTTTGGATAAAAGAATTATTTTGAGTTCGACCACAATTTCTGTTGTCAGCTCATGGAGCTTTAGCTCAACAGCTATTGTGGTAGATCAGAATATCACGAGTAAAGAAAAGAAAATGTTCGGAACCCAATCGTCTCAAGATCGTCAAAAGGTTCAAATTTGGCGGCGAATCAAAATTTAATTGGAATATAACACGTGATCTGGGGGTGTCAGTCGCCTCAGATTGGAAACGTGCAACACAGACGTGTACAAAAGGATAACAATCGCCCTTTTAGCTCATTAACTTACGACTAGCGTAAATGTTTTTAAAACATAAGGTTATCTGTCTATACGAGTTTCAGTTTTCTGCAGTATTTTGGTATTTACTTTGATTATTCCGTTATCTATTTGCTGTTTAATCAAGAATTTTGAGCAGATAAAAACTTTGGACCTTGAAATAGGAGATGACATCTTAGACACAAATCTTAACCTTAATTTTTTATTAACGCTTCAACGCTTTAGAATTCCCTGGTTTTCACTTGCCCCACGAGCTTACCATAGGATTCCTTTGATTAGGGTTAAAAATTTGAAAATAAAATAATATCAAAATGTAAAACGCCATTTATTTCGCCCCTTTATGCACATCTCCGCCCCCATCCCCCCGGCCCCTCCCTCAGCAAACACTATCACCCCATATCAACCCATCAGGTTTAGCATTGACAGGTGTTTAAGAATGTCATCGTTAATCTAATTACTCTAATGATTATCTATGATAATGAAGGATGGTGATCATCATAGACTTCATACCTTTCTCTTAGTTGTCCCGGGCCACCAAGATAAGGAAACTGCTGTTCTTTAAGTTTTCCCTTAACGAGATTATCAAGCGTCTCTTGAACCAAGGGGGTATGTTGTGTGTAAATATTTTCCACACCCTAGGGTAGACAGCAATATAGTACGTAAGTAGTGCCATCGTAGTGACTTTTAAAAGTAGATTTCATTTGTGGTATATACCGTTGCCTGGGAAATTAGTGTTACAACATAAATGCTTGTGGACTTGAACAGATGGGAAAATTAAAAGAATATTTTTATGACAGACAACAATATTTCTATATCACAATGTTATTAAATACCCGATATTCCAGGATCCTTTATTACCGCCATAAATGGGATGCTGCGTCGGTGTTTCAATTGAAACAATTTGAGAAATTTATAAGTTTTACACCGAGTTGAGAAGTTGATAACTAACATTTCGGACTGTAAAGCGGCAGCGGATACTGTGGATAGACATTTTCATATAATAGGGTAAACCCAATTAGAATTGCCATACCCTCCTCCCTGGAATTTTCATCTTCTGCCGCCCCTGCTGTAATCACTCCGACGAATGACTACCGTCTGAACGTCAGTTATCAGTTTCTTAATTTCTAAATTTATCAACTTGCCTTTATTACTGTTGTTATTGGCAATTATCTAACATTAAGTACATTTCCTTACAGATCTTTTCATAAAGGAATAAAACAGTATCGCACGTGATTCTAGACAATGATATAAAATGCTATGACGTAGGAGAACACGAGAAAAGAGATTTCTCTCTGTTTTTCGAGAAACACAAGCGATACTGTTTTATTCCTTTTAGAAAATAACTTCACTTCCATCCTTCTGAAAAACTTTCTTGCGTTGCGTGACGTCATACCGTGATTTATGTTCAGTTATATAAAATAGATTTGTAGCTAATCAGAGCGCGTTATTTCAAGATTACTTTCTAATAACGTCAAAAAAATTGTTGTTGAATTTATATTATGTCTCGTCCACCTCCGGCCTTCACTATTAACGCATTAGTGAACATCAGTGAAATTCAGTGAGTTAATAGGACACTTGCCAACGTTTAAAGATAATTTGAGAAAATGCAAATCCAAATTTGATAGCTTAACTTATGTCTGCTTTACATTAGAGACATCAAACCTGATCCACGCGAAAGTATTCACTTGACATCTTATTTCATTGTGTTATTAATCAAATTTTAATTGTTGGTCATCACATTATATATCTTATCTTTAATTCGCTTTAGATAAGATCATTTTGACTTTATGCTGGCTGTGGACTTCTATAAAAAGATTACAAAAGACTTTAAGATTTTTAGCGATAAATTTAAGTATGAAGATAATCCCCATATCTCTTTTAATAATTAACTTTATATGACTCGCAAAAATAACAGTTGAAATATTTGGACGCACCTTCAATCCTTTGAAGAAGCGACGGGTGAGAGAAAGCGGGGTCTTGGCTTGACCAAAAAGGTCACTGCTACGGACTGACCGGCCGGCATACTGTAACATCGCTGATGCTAGCTGAAAACAACAAGACAATAAGCATCTTGCTTGTCAATCTACCAAGAAATGAGGGGAACGAAAGGTTTTAAAAGAGAGGGGGAGGGGAGATGCGAGGAGTTTGACACGTGTGTTATTGTATTGCTTATCCAGTTTGCACAGCAAAAATAGTTTTTGCGTTTAAGGTAGAGTGAATTGAAATGTGTCCTTAGTTTTCACTTGAATTGCAAGTTCACTCGACCTTAAACTCAAAAATTATTTTTGCTGTGAAAACCGAACAAGCAACACAATACTATTCAACATAATACAGTACACTACACAACAATGCAATATAATATACAATATAATACAACACAATGCGGTAAAATACAATACAATACAATACAGTAGAATACAATGCAATTCAATATAGTACAATACAATAAAATACTTTACTAAATCAAATGATCATCAAATCTATTTAAAGAAAAACTCTTATATTTATTGTTGATTTTATATTTACCGTTGTTATTACAATTATAACCTACAAAATTTGAATTCTCGGCTTATACACCGGGATTTACGGTACATAGTTCGCTTTACAAGCCTTTTTAAATCTTTAACTCTTAACTTCATTGATCTTTCTACTCAAACTTGAAAGTTGTATACTAATGCAGTGGTGTAACTTTACTCTTACCATGACTTTGCTCCAGGCAAGATATGATAAAAGTGCAATGGGCAAGTTTAAGTCTTTTGAGAGAACCAACTAATTATGAAGCTCAAGTATAGGGAAAAAACAAAGTATTTTTCTTGGTTTCCCAATTCACACTTTCACTAACCTTTTTCACTAACTGTGAAAAAAAAACTTTTTGTGAAAACAGAATATTATATTAGACTGATCTTTGATCACTTTGTTTATATGAGGGACTAGATCGTTTTCGCCAGAAATAGGATTAAATGAGGAAGTTAATATCATTAAGGCAACCAAGTTTGAAGTGTAACTTGCCCTAGTGGCAAGTAGTCAAAAAATGTTGCACCACTGTAATGTAATGAAGCAAACGTTGATGTAACATCTATTGGAACAAGATGTCAGGGTTAATCGCTTTAGATCGAACTTGGCCACCCGGAGTACGTGTCGAATAAGCGTGTGCATCCATGGAAATCGGGATGTTCTGTAAGGCATTTTCAGTAAGAAAAAGAAATTGAGTTGTTACAAGAAAAAATAGTAATAATAGAATTAAGAAGATAAAAACTGTAAAACCTCTTTAATACAATAGTTAGTTCTCAAAATTTCTTGTGAAAAGTAGATTTCGTCTTCGTGATTGTAAAAGACGCACACTTTCGAAGGTCACTACTTAAATAAGGAAGCTTAGAGACTCCAGTAGAGGAGACAGTAAGAATTGGAATATCAATGAAAATGTACAAGCCATCAAGAGGTTCGAGTAGCTCAACTAACGGTCTAACGCGCATCCTGCATTCTGATTCTCGAAATTTAAACACTGTTTTTATTCACAAACATAGTGCCAAAATAACAGAGTTTTGATAAATAGAAGATAAAACAATTATCACAAAAATAGAATTACGTATGCATTTTCTCGAAAACACTTTTATCTCATTATACTTATTATATTTTGTTTAACGTGCAAAATGACAACGTTTTTGTGTTATCTCACTTGACTAATGAGGGTCTTTGCACGTAAAGATAATAATATAACAATAACAATAAGAATATTATTAAATTACGTAAAGAGAGAGAAATAACGAAGATAAAAAACGGAGAACTGAGAAAATCTTTTATTGCAGTTGCAGCGAGGTCGCATTAAGCACCAGAGAGGCTATAAAGAAGAATCTAGGCGCGCAGGAACATTGGGTACAATTTTAATCTCACAAAGCGTACCCAGGATCCCTTGCGCACCCTGTCACTGACACCCACCAGGTGGAGCACATTCGGGTCATTCTTTACCCCTCTGCTCAAGTAGAGGTTGTTTGGTACTTTGGTGCTTATTTTCTTCAACTTACTGTACGATGATTCAAAGTCAAAACAATAACTGACTATACAATGACGGTAGTCATACCGTATCGGCAGGCTAGTCTTAATATTTGTAGAACCTCGGACCGCTTTCACACTTGTATAGCCATAAGCCATGAGAATGCTGCGATTACGTTGCTTTGTTTAAATGTGCTTTTAATATAACGAAGTATAAAAATTATTTTGTCTCTTGCTTGGTTTGCGTCCGTACGACTGAATGAAACGAGGCTTCGGGTAAAAAGGAGCGAACCGATGAAATTGAGTTTATTGCTACAGTTTAATTATAAATGCTCTCACAGGCAAGCATATTCCATTTCAGGGGTTTTCGATTTCAGGCATGGAAGGAGTTTCAGTTGTTAAACAACAGCATCGCAACTGTTTTGAAAAAAAAAAGTTGCAAATAGTAGTCACAATTTTAACTTACAAACTTGCTTTCAAAAACTTTTTTCCCTTTGTTTTCGAAAACAATGGGACTTATATGGGCATATTAAAGAAAAATGTTAAAAACTTGATGATCGCAGCTTAGTGCAACTGAAAGCAACTTAAGACAAAGTGATGAAAAATATTACTCAAGGTGGTTTAATGCCCCACAAAATGGTCTAATACAAAACGCCAATGGTTGGTTAAGTGATTGGAAACAAAGACATTTCGAACGTGACACTATCGGACCTTGAAACACATTTGCTAAGAAGAATTGTTTGATATGTTTTAACTTTTTATTAAGATGCCAAAGATTAATTTTAAAAATGCAAATTAAGTAAATTGCTTATAAAAAATTACTTCATTCCCTTTTCAACTTTTTTAGGCTTTTAGGTTTTTAAAATTATACAGATCTTTTACTCATCTGGATACTTTCACACCTAAAAACAGCACAAATAGTTGAAATATTTTGATAGTTAATGTTTATATCATCCTACAGGTATAAAGTTATATACCGTTACAACAGAATATTAAAAACAGAGATACGATAAAACAGTTTACACATCAAATACTATTAATAACCTTAATAATCTTAAATTTATGCCGTCACTGTGTCAAACAAAAAAGTAATGACATCAATAATAAAAAAAACTTCAACTAAAATCTCTGGCGTCTAAATTTAACTATGAAGGTGGAATCAATTTAGCGCTTGTTAACTGAGGAATTTAACAAATTTTGCAATTTCTGGTTTTCTTAGCCTACGTAATATCGAGCGCCCATCTACCAGCCACGAACACTCGTGAATTAGAAGAAATCTTAATTGTAAACGCCACATTTCAAATATTTATTGCTACATAAACTCATTTCCGATTAGAATATTTAAGGCTTTACTAATGGTAAAAGCGCAAAGCTTGTGGGATGTGGCCATAGAGATAAACTCAAGTATAGATAGCACAAACGTGCTAGTTCAAGTTAGTTAGTTACTACTTTGATTGAAACTTCAGATAAATATTGGTCCATGAATGCAAAATATCTTTTTGATCTGACTTTCTAAACGAGACGGCCTATATGTCGCGAAAAAAAATGATAAAGGAACCAAAAGAAATGACGGGTTTCTCTTAATGACGAAAGCAATTAAAAATCCTTTACACTACGTATTACGAAGAATAATTCAATTCTTAACAAAAGAAAGTTTAGGCTTATTAACAGAGTTGTAAAGCGCTTGAAAGGAGTAAAAGCTCGTCTTTGCCAAAAGACACACCTAACTATACACCGAAGGCTAAAAAATGTAAGGAAACAGATGCACAACGAGGAAATTTCATATGAAAATCACCCTCCACAGTTCAAGTGTCTAAAAGACTAGAATGGGACGAGGACCGCTTTTTTAAAAGCAATAACAAGCAATAAGCGCTCATACAACGATGAATATTAGTAAAAGTTATTCAACTGTAAACACCAGCTACGACTGGCCTAACTTCACGTTTGACAGCACGGCTCTGTATGTCATGTATAGTGTATTCGCAGTTTTCATCATCGTTGCAAACGGAACGGTTTTATTCCTGATATGGCACAACAAGCATCTACGAACAGCTTCAAACCAGATCCTACTGAGCTTAGCCCTGTCTGATATTTGCACGGGGGCTTTGGCAATTCCTCTGATGCTAGCCTGCTCAATGGCTTTTAAACAGTGGTACATCTGCATTGTAATGGACTTATGTAATCGGTTCCTTCTCTTCTCCACGGTGACCCATTTATTAGTGATGACTCTGGAAAGGTATATAAGGATAACAAAACTCCACTATCGTTCTTTGGTGTCAACTTCTCGCACTAGAAAAACTCTGATCACAGTGTGGCTTTTTTCTCTGTTTGCCTCGGTGATCCAAATGGCTTGGATAAGGAAAACAGATAGCTCCGTTCACATCGCCGAATTAACTTATGACTTCGTCTGTGCAGCACTCGTGATAGCTTTTCCTTTAAGCATAATGATCGTTTGCTACGTGAAGATATTCGCACACGTTCGAACGCAACGACGACAGGCGACCAGTTTGAGGGAAACCACTTACAGGAACAAGCAGTATACAAATGAGACAAAAATCGTGATTCTTTTCGTGGCAATGATAGCAGTGTTTATCCTTGGTTGTATCCTGTACATACTGGCCGCAATTGAAAACGACTTAGAACTCCTAACATACGAGTACACCTACCAAAATGTTCTCAATGCCCACATCGTCAATAACTTTATCTTATTTTTCAGATACGTAACTGCTCTTTTCAATCCAATTGTGTGCACCTTATTTAAACAAGACTTTCTAATGGCGTTCAAGGTATTTTTTAAACGTAAAAAAGAAGAACAATTTATTCGGGCGAATTCTTTATATTCCCAGAAGAGGACGAAAACTCGATTTTAGCATCACGATATAGACATCAGAAGAATACCGGGAAGACGTTCTAGCATAGAAACATTCGTGTCGACGGTATGAAGTAAAAAACAATGAAGGAAAAGCGCAAGTGAGAATGCTGGAACTGAAAAATTGAAACACAGACTTAAAAAAATGGACTGAGGACACCGAAGAAGACAAACAATTTTACCTTTAAGGTATTTCAATTTCTATACGCACGGTATTACCTAAACAATGGGGAAGAGTTTCATATGGATTATACAAAACACTATCATATGAAACATATATAACAAGGCACCCGAAAATACCGCTGTCTTATCGCAGCAGATGGCACCAGTTCACTTTGTGTCGATAAACAATTTCTCAGAGCATGGTTCTAATGTGTTAGTACTTAGATTTCATGCCGAAGCTCTCTTGACAATAAAAGGTTTTAACTGATCGTTAAATAGTTTTTCAAAAACCTTTCGAGGAGGTTCAACCCAATTATGATGATAAGCTGTTCGCTCGAAAAGTTGGAGTATCTTCCTTAACTTTTAAAAATGATTATAAAAAGATTTGTCTTGAGTCTTCCTAACTTAAAGTGTTCTAGCTTTTTGACCAAGTAATTTCCACTGCAAATAGAAATAAATTAAGTATGAGAGAGCTATATTGGGACTGTCTTCAAGTATAATAAACGGTTTGAAAAATAGTTTGATAGTAGCTGAGTTCTCATTTAAGCATAAAAATT
>JAOBBB020368102.1:0-18956 GCA_025331005.2 Zoanthus gigantus
TATATATATATGAAAAATCAGGGTTTGAATGTAGGCATCAAGAGTGCTCAATACTTTAAAAGTAGAGCAGAATAACAAATAAATGAAATTACACGGAGACGGTTAAACCCTGACTCTGTATTTCATACAAATTTGTTTCGTACGAGTACTAAGACCCGCACTCATCAGTGAATGTTACAGTATATATATATATATATACAGTATATACCAAATGAGGAGTTGTATAGCAAAAGTTGTACTGAAAGATTGCTCAATGAAGATGCAGGCTAGCGGGTCACTGTATTTGACATCCCGAGCGGTGAGGAAGAAGTGTAAAACAACTGGCGACAAGCTATATCAATATGCTGAAAAGGAACACCGCCTGGACTCTATGACACCAATGAGTTTTGGACAGCAATGCTCAATTGTTAGAACTTGAAAGGCTGTGTCTCAATGGCTTCACAGAAATTCAGCCTAACTAATTTTAAGAATCAAATAGAAATTCAGCAAAAAGCCAGACAATTGTCAAACTATCTTAAAAAAACTGCTTCTGTCATTTATTGACAACATCTTTTGTAAGATGGTTTTGGAGTAATCTTGGATTATACATGTAACATATTGGTGATCTTATGAACTTTTTCGGATTGGCACAATTTTGTGGATTTGAGTTGACTCAAGCATACCAGCCAGATCATCCAAACTACTTTTTTCAAGGAATGAAATTTTAAGCAAACAATACAAAAAATGTAGTAAGAATGAATGACAGCTGCTTCCAGTTCTATAGTCTACAAAGGATGTGCATGGCAAGCCATTAAGATGTGAAAGCAAAGGAATCTCGTAATTTTATGTAAAAAACAAGCATCAAGAAATTTTGTTGACAGCTGACTAAATGGAGGGAAACCTGAGCGAAAAAGGAAAAATAATGAACTCCTTGATGAAACAGAGAGAGATGGCAGATCTGTAATATAATTGAAAGTTACTTTTTTCAGAGAAAATCTTAAAAAAGCAAACAAGAAGTATCTTAAAATGCTAATTTCTAATGATCATCACCCAAAAAATGCTATATACTTACTAAAAGTTTTCCATTTACTATGTGTCCTCTTACAATAGCCATCATTCCAAACACTTGACCAAACAGTGTATCTCTTTCCTCCTGTGGCAACACAAAACCATTTCACAATAGGCTTAAAGCATGAACACCAATCAAATTGTAATAATAATTATTCTATTTGAATTTACCAAGCTGCCATTCTGAACCCCTCCTATGAATGTATGATCAGGGAGCCTTAAAATAAAACTTTGGTCCAACCTTATTGAAATAAATGCTCAGAACTTCAGTTTTTCCTTGCAAAGACTACTATAAGGGCTGACAAATCTATGACACTATAAAATTAATGCATTGTGTACAGGTGTGACTAATAACCCTTAAAATCCCTAATGTAAAAAGCATCATATCCATTATAAAAAAGTTTAAATCTTGCATTTACAGTAAGAAACTGTGTGAATCATCAAGAAATCATCAATTTGAAAACACTTTAGAATGAATAAAAATAAATATATACATAAGTTATATTGATTTCATACATATAAGTTACATAATACACTGTAATTACAAATCCCTTAATTCTCTTAAGTTTGGATAGTTGAACCTCTATCAAAATAAAATGCTGATCTTATCTCTGATGTGCTTAATCTTGCTCATCCATACAATGTGAACAATTACAGTGATAATAAATCACATTCTATGTATACCGGTATTTTTATCTACACTGAACACAGAAAAATATTAGTCTGAACAGTATCTAAAATAATGTCTAGACATTGTGCTTTCATGTTACAACCTTATTCATTACCTGGCTTTTATAAGAACCAGCAACTTCTAAGTTTTCTTTTATAAGTTGGAGAATAGACTGAACAGAAACACAATCAAATAAATTGATAATCTCAGTCAGTGCTGTAGCAAAGCCTTGTCTTGCTCCTTTCCTTGATGACGCTAATCCTTTAACCAACCTTTTAAGACCATATTCCAGCTGTTCTGAGCAACTGCTTTCAGGAGGTGAATTGTTCTGTATATTTAACACAGCATAAAATAATACATTAGGTCAAATCAAAGGGCTCTTAGAGCTAGCTAATTCATGTAATGGACAATAATATTAAACAGTCTAATGATTAAATCATGATGTTTTAATAATAAATTGTACTACAAAGTAAGAAAAAGCATTATCTATTTTAAGTTAAAAAAAAAAAAATTTTAAAAAAATTTAAAAAAAAGGTCAGTAGTGGCCTTGAACTAGGTCCGTGTACACGAAAGTCAAAAGTTCTACAATGGAGCAATGCTCACAGGAAACTTTCACTTCCGTCTACGGTCCACAATTTCTGTCCACAAACTTTGGTCTACAACCACTCCGTTGACATTCCACCCCAACGATATTCATGGCTTGAACATGCGTGTACATGAATGAGCTAAAAATTACCTAGACAGATATTAATCAGAACACTGAATGAAGTTGCACAGGAAGCAAAGTCTAATATCTATAGATATGATATCACTCTAAACTAAATATTAGTTTACTGTAGCCTTTTAAATACAGAGCCTAGAATATACTATTTTCTTTTATCAATCAATCAATCCAATTTTGATCCGGGTTTATCCCTGTAAATGGGGGTGGCCAGATTTACCCCACTCTAACAGCAATCTCTCCAACTCCCATTCTCCATCTTGTTCGATTCATGGCATCCTCCTTCTCCAAACCAACGCTCTTGCTCTCCTTCTCCACTTGCATCTTCCACATCTTCTTTGGTCATCCTCGCTTCTTCTTGCCCCTCTTGCTTCACTTCAAACTCCAACGCTTTTCTCAAAACATCCCCATCATGTCTAATTGTCTTACAGATAGATATTCTTATTTGCCTCGTTTAGTACCAGCTGGAGTTTTAACAAGAGGGAAGAGGCTTTTAACTGTGTCAATCGGAAAGCCCTTTTCAGGGAGTTGTCATTAATTATGTATTTATTTCATATACCAATTAGTTACTTAGGTGAATATTCCAAGAACAACTAATTAACACAGATAACCGAACACAGATTTTCTGTTTCTCAGAGTGGAATATCCCAAGGTTACTCAAAGGGGGAATTCCCAAGCCTAACTCAGCTTTATTTCTACCTTTTAATAAATTTAAGATCCAAAATTAGTTAACTTGTTTATTTTTTTAGTATCCTGAATGGTTAGAAAATAACAAAACCTCATTACCGGCTGAAGAGCACAGTCGTTATGTCAAACAGTACCAACTTGTTGGTAAAATATGTGCCGAGTATGAACTTGATAATCCAGAAGACTGTGAAGAGGTGAAGAAAAAAAGATTTGAAAAACTTATGGAACTTATGCAAAAGGTTTGTAAAAGTGTTATATATTATATAAATCAAATGTTTAGTTGTCTTTGGGGTGCCAAATAATTCAAGATACATTTTTATTGTAATTTAATTACATAATTATTAAATAAGACAGTCACTCAAAATATTATTTACATATAATGAACTTAGGCTTGCAAATTGGTGCCAGTTACACTTTATGATTTATAAACAATGAAAGTTTACTCGCATGTACAATAATGAAGTTTGCCTCACATGGAAACCATTATTTGTAAATAATAACATTTACCTTGCCTGCAAGTAAAACTTGCTATTTACAAATAATTGAAACTAGAACTTGTCTTGCCAAGTTTAGCTCAGGTGTACATAATAATTATTTATAAAATCATGTTCGTTCACGGTGTTTGGTGGCCATTTCGGAGAATCTTTTGAATGAATGTCACTATGGCTTTGGGTGAAGATTTGTTGCATGGTACTGAGGCAAAAAGACTTTGTATTTAAATTGATGACTGCGACATGTACGTAACTTTATATGGGGACTCAGTAATTTATTGTTATTTCATGGAGAATTTGATTCCAGTCCCCTCTGGATCACCTCCTTTTGGGGTATACTACTAAGCCACAACCCACTCACAATATACCTCTCAAATTTCATATAATTTTTTCTTATTAGATGCAGGAGCTTGGTCACCCACCAACTGAGCTGATTGGTGAAATGGTAATTTTTCTTTTACTATTAACTTTTTATACTTAACAGTTCAACTCAACCTTGAGGGTGTTTTAGTTTCTCTCAAACATTTTTTAATAAAGATGAACTCGTTTAATATCATATAGTATTCGTTACACTTTGTTTTCGCTTCTTCTTCGATAAAACTACACCTACTACTAAAAGGTCATGTGACTGCTATAACAAATTACGTAATTTCATTAAACAAGAAACAACAAATGATTCAAAAGGGTCTCTGTTCATAACACATTTAAACAAAATGCTAAAATAAGAACCATTTTAAGATTATTCATAAACTAACCCTAATAATCATTCTTGATACCCTGACAGTTTCAATGAAAAAACATATGGAAACTTTTTTAAAAACTATTATAATTGCCATTATTATAATTTTAACATTAAAAAAAAAAAGCCTGAGGATCATTTTCACAAGCATACAAAACATACACTTTTTAAGAACCCCCTCCCTCCTCCTGAAAGTGTACATAAAAATTTTGGCATCCAGACTTGAAGTTTTGATCTTATACTGTCATAATCCCTTACTGACAACAAATAGTATAACAAGAAACCTCTCCCCCTTGCTTTATAGACAGATGGTGACATCAGCTTAGACCAGTTTACTCATTTGCACCAGGGTCAATTATTGCAAAACATTACTTATCTGTGTTCAGATTTAAAACATCTTTAAAACCTTTGGAAGCAAAACATCAAGTTTTTTTTATAAACCCAAAAGCCTACATCGATCACAAACCTCTCCTCCCCCCTCCCCCCAAAGTATGTTTTGTACACTTGTGAAAATGTCAGAAATTTTGAATGACCCCATTATACTACTGTAGATAAACGTTTTCATATAATAGGGTAAACCCAATTAGAAATGCCCCCCCTGGGCCATTCATCTTCTACCGCCTAACCTGGGGCATTCATCTTCTACCGCCTCTGGGTGTATCAGAAATAATAAATGGCATGCAAAATTTTACTCACTTATATCATACTCATAAATATGATAAAATTATAAGAGGAAGTCACAAACACATAAAATAATTAGTTTATATGGACATGGTATAGAACAAGGAAAAACTGACTGGTAAAAATTGATGTTAATTTTTAGGGGCTTTTTGTTGGTTAACAGCTTAACTATTATTTTAAAAGTTTAAGATTAGTTTCAAAACAATTTGCCCTAAAAAGCCTGAAAAAAGGTTTTCTTGGTTTACTTACAAACCCTGATTTCATAATTCTACAGTTTCCCAACCTTACCTTGAAACCTTAGCACAAAAGTAAAAGTGAGTACTTAGTTTACCAAAAACAGGATAGCCAGTTATATGAATTTATTTTTTCTTATCCATAGCCACCCGGTATGAACTTTGGACAAGAAATGCCATCAATGCCAGATATTCCACAAGAACTGCAGAATGATTGCAAAGTTTCGTAGCACAAGGGAATGTGAACATGTCATATTAAAAACACATGACACATGAAGATTTTTCATTGAAATTAAGTCAAGTACTAAGTTTGATTGCTAATATCGTATGAAAATAGTCATTAAAATACAACTTTTAAACATCTGCAGAACTTTGCAAATAATCAAAAAAAGGGGATGGTTCACATATTGTTACATAAAAGAAATAAACTTTGCCATTGAATATACTAAATAATGTCCAAACTATGATTTCCAATCACTCTCCAAAGGGTTCATTGGGTTTTGATCCCTCACTGAAATTGTCTTTACACATACTAAATTCTTCAATTCGTGTCAAGATTTTTATGAATGTTTGTACAATAAAGTTTTGTAATGATTTGTGTTAAAATATTCAATTAGAATTCTTATTAAAACTTCACTGGTAGAGTAGAGGAAGAGAAAATATTGTCTGAGCTTTGTATATGTAAATATTATTGGTTTTGTAGTAAATAAAAAAATCCTCATCCTTTCAATCTTTCACAAATGAATTGACATTCAGTAAAAGCTCCGTTTCCATAAGGATGGTCAAATCGTTATTTATTCACATTTTAAATGTCTCTTTTCCATGCTTGGATGGGTGAGACAGGGTTTTTTCCACTCATTTCAATTTTGTGCCAGATTGCAATCGTTCCTCAGAGATCTTAAATCACTATCCATGACTTGGTACCAAATCTTTCAAGGTCTACCCTTTCTTTGCTGCCCCTGAACAACTATATATCTGCATATATTTTCTTCACCAGTGATACTATAATCTCTGCATCTCTCTACATAGCCAAACTGCCTCTTCAACAACCAGTAAAATATTTCTGAAATATAGTTCTAGGACTAAGAAATATTGCACTTTGTAGGGATTTGAAACTAAGTTGTCAAGTATAGATAGCTCAACGTACTAGAAGCAACTTGAAGCCTTAAAATGGATATATAAGGCTGCACTGGTAACCAGACTAACCCCTTAAATCTACTATAATAGTGAGGGTTAGAAAGATCTGCTCCCTTCTCTCATTTCAATAGTTAACTCACATTTTTCACTCAATTTTTTTTTCCTATCTGACAAAAAATTGTAGGCCTGGGTCTAAAAGCTGGCACTACACTGATTTTTGTGGCTAGCACCTTGTAAGAGGCCAAGCCACTATGCTATCGCCTCGAGTGAGTGTAATTCAGGTTTTAATCGTATTTCCCGATTATGATACGACACTTTGATTGGTTTATTTTGGAATTATTCGGTCTTTTAATAATTACTTCCGATCGCTGTGTGATCGTCTTATCAACCTACCCCTCCCTCACGACTGTTGAAATCTACCTTACCTACCCCTCTTCATATTATTATTCTACCATAACACTTCCTGGTGTCCATTTGCTTTGACCTCATACCTTGCTTTGCCCTTATACTTATTCTAAAAAAATGAAGTCTGTTCATGCATGTGGGATCCAATGTCAAAATAAAGATGTCTATTGTTTTATGAATACTGATAGCCCACGTGAGCAAATGCAAGCTTGCTTATTGAAGCCATGCCCTTTTTAGTCAACAAGAGAAATTCTGAAGCCTGTAATTAGTAATGCCTAAAACCTATAAACATTTGGGTTCATGAAATTTCACGAAATGTCATACAACTTTAATTTTGTGTTTGAACAACGTGATCAAGTCTGCAAGCGTGAGAAGACAGTCCATTTGGCAGTCGATCGTGACAGGATGTTAACAAACTGACAAGCGGGTTTCTGTCAAGAACTTTTGTGGACTAATACTTCACAACTCCGCCTATTTTGATTTTGAAGTATTTAGAAAGGCGCTGGTAGGTGCTTTAAAATGTTTCAGTTATGTTTATTTTGATCCGATTGATATTAAAAATAATTCGCAAGCAATGATCAAAGTGTGTGGTACTATAATTTTTTTCGAATTTGTGCAATTTTAGCAGATTTTATTTAGTTAAATTATTTTTCTCTTAATATACCTCCTCTTTCACTAAACTTGAGAATCCTTACTTTTCACCAAAGTGCTCATTATTTGTTAATACTGCTATAGCTATATTTCACCACTTTTTCTAAATATAGGAGAAAGTGAATGCAGTCCCAGAATATGTATTATTTTTTCCACTTGCACTAGCCACATACAGTTTTAGAGTGCCTATTTTTTTATTATCTCTACCCATTAGATAAACCCTGCAAACCATCCAGTGTTCAGTTTTTAAAATATCTCTGACCTGGAGCATACCTTCCTAGTTTTAAACCAAACATGAAAATGCTCTTCCAGTTAAATAATATTAGCCTTATTATAAACTTTTTATTTTATACTGTATTTTATTCAATGTAGATTACAGATTTACTGCAGTAGCATTTCCAAACAAAGTTTTTTTATTGACTCTCAGTTTAGTTACATACTAGTTAATAAAGCTGGTTAATAGACTGGTCACAGGGCTAAGGTATATTCTAGTCCTAAGGGTATCAACAAGATTTAAACTGAGATGTTTTTGATGAGGGCAGTCAAACCACTCAAGAGTCAGAACCAAGAGTAAGTTTATCAAACTGATATTCTCCAAGACCACCCCCAACACGCTTCAGATTGGTGGCGTAGTCTGACAATTGTTTGATGGCTTTTACTTGCTCTGCTAGAAATTCTCCCTCCAGAAAATCCATCATCTATGACCAAACAGAAAAATAAATTACCATAAGAACGCAGGAACACTAAAGATAGTCTACACTTCAAATATACGAATATAATTTTTATTCTAGACATGTTTCGTCACTGTCACCTTTGTCATCTTCCGTAGAATGTGAAAATCCGTTACAATTTCAAATAAAAAACCTAAAATGATTGACAGCTTTATTCTTAACAATAATAATTAAACTGATGAGAAGTTAATTAATGCAAGTTAACTTACAAGGCTAAAAGTAAGGTAACAACTAAAGAAAAACAAATAACTAATAACAATGTGTTTCATTGAAATATAACACATTAATTAAACTAGATAAATGATTTACTTGAATATTAAGTTTGGGATTTTCTATAGTAATGTTGAAGCCTAACTTTATTTTCAATTTCAAAAAATATTTGTCCTAATTGATTATTTTAAAACAATCTGGAGAAGTGTTATTTTTGCAGTTAGAATTTTTACCTAATGCTGAAAAATTAGTTTTTATCAGATGCCAAATGCTCTTTTATCCTTGTCAATAAATGAAAGGGGTCTCACGTTTGTATCAGGACCCACATCCCTGCGCAAGTAAATTTATAAATGACAGGGGTAATCTATAAATGTATAATAATTACCACATGACTTGGCTACTTAGCTCGATTAGATTATCTATTTCTAAGAAGCTTGTGTTCTGCCTACACATAATTATACTCTCTCTTACCCATTATCTATTTGTAAATTACTACCATCTGAGTACTAAATAAAGTTGTTGCTGTTGTACTGAAGATGACATTGTAACAATGTCGAAACATGTCTAGAATAAAAATTATATTCATATAATTTGAAGTGTATAGAAAAATACATCAAAGCACACAAGATGAATTTCACATTCCTTAATTCTTTAATTTTCCATTTAAATCAATTTTAGATAACTTCAATCAGAAAATGTTAGTTTATCAGGACCACATTGCTTTAACATTGTGACATGTTCTACCATTTTCTTGATACTCTCTACTTGTTCCTTTAAAAAGTTCCCTTCAATGAAATTTATAGTCATCTATAGTGGACAAACAGAGCAATGCAGTTGCAACTACTTTGTGTTGACAATGAACCAACATAATGTAAAAGCAAGGCAAAAAATGTGCTGTGTACTACCATTCTATAACTGTGGAATTGATATACAATAATTCAAGAAGTAGGGAGACATTATTATGTTGAGACAAGCCTGTGCAAATAGTTTTGAAATGACATCATTCTGTTTTTAAAACCAAGCACAGTTCATTGTGTTTGCAAAGCATGTGACATTACATAATCAATCTTTTCAAAAAAATACCTATAAAGTAACATGAGAAACAGAAACAGAATGCTGACGTTTAGTCTGGTAAGGTTCTGAAAAAAATCAATATTTTTCTGCCCAAGAATCACTTCAAATATTTTATCTGCATATTCATCTTGAAAAGTTCTCAATTTTCAAAACTGACAAAGGTACAAGTAAGATTACTACATCTTTTGCAGTGGCAAATGAAAAAGTTGTAATGAACCATTTTACTTTTTAGTTTAAGTTAATAAGACTTCTTACCAAAAACAAAACATAGAGGTGAAGCAGAATCCAAATTATAAATTAATTAGGATAATACGGGGATTTTCATTGGTCAACAAGTGTGTTTTCACAGCGGTATGAAGCACAAACATGGTGGCCAATGGTTGGCTGTCTCAAGTTATGTGAATTTACAGTTTCGTGAGAAAAATAAAACTATACACACAAGCTTTGCGTATCTATAAATTAAAAACTAACGTTATAAAATAAATAAAACATGTTTTCTTTAGTCTTCATAGCCTGGTGAAAACCTTGGCGAAATTTGGAAACATTCGAGTGCAGATCAGTGAAACTCGAGAACATGTTTTCTCAAATGAAGCCACGCCACACAAATGCAAACTGAGAAGGTACAAACACAATCAACATCCATTAACTAAAATTTTTCAAAGAAATCGCAGTTTGTATGAGCTTGTGTGTGGAGGAGTTTTTTTTGTTTTTTTTTGTAACTTTTAAAAAACAGCGAAAGTATCAGAACGTACGGGTGAAAACGGATTTTGAAACATCACTTTTTGTAAAATTCATCCCTGACAAAAACAAGACCGATTGTTTTACCAATGGATTCTTACATCAACTACGAGCCAATATATCTAATTAATTTACCTGAGGATCATCGTGATCCTCTGCCACCTTATGCAAAGCAAGGAGAGCTTTGTTCACATGCTTCTCAAGATCAAGTGCTGCTTCGATAGCTTCCAAGCCGGTACCCCAATCGTTGAGCTCTGGCTTCTGTTTCGAAAAAAATATATATTGGTAAATAACGGCAAATTACTGCCAAACATTTAACTCAAACCGAAAAACCTTCGTTTTAACGAGCCTTTTGCGTCCTCTTCTTTTAATCAAACAATATATATCAACTAATATTATAATCATACTTGAACCAAAAGCTTCGCCAAAATAAATGCGCGCCGTGTCGAAACAAAGGATTAGTTTCAGGTATCTAAAAATTGCATGTAAGGGAAAACAGACAAAACTCAAATCGTATTTTTTACCTAAAAGATTATAGTTTCAACCGAAGACTATTTTGCGGAAATATGGTCTCTCGGCTGTTAAAAAATTAAATCAACAAGATGGTACGTAATCACAGCAGCGAATGACGCAAAAAAAAAAAAAAAAAAAATAGAAATACCTGGATGTCTTTAAGTACAATGCGGCCTCCTCGCATATTCTGGTACTTCATAAGCTGAAATGGCAAGTAAATAACACTTTGTTTAAAACTAACTGTTAAAACTGGGTAAAATGATTGAAAATTTTCACAATCCGCACCCAACCAACATAAATTATACAAAATCAAAAGCAACCTTCATTGCATGTTCGCGCTCTTCGTCTGAGCTCTCTTTCATAAACTTATGAAATCCTGGCAAGGCCACATCATCACGATCAAAGTAGTAGGCCTAAAGAAAAAACGCAGTTTAATATGTCGAACGAACACACACACATTTTAAATCATCTTGGGAACTTACCATCGACAAATATACATAGCTGGCGTACAACTCGAGGTTGATTTGTTTGTTAATTTCAGCTTCGCACTCTTTGGCGTAGTTCTGATGGCAACCAGACATCTTTGCTTGGATGTTTAACGTTTTTCAAGGGTAATATGGAAAAAAATAAGAAGTGAAATCTCCTTCTATCTTTGTTTCGTTCTATCACTGTAGAAGCAAAAACAAAATCTTTCAAAATGGCGTATCCCTTTCGAAGTTATATCACACTCTCACGTGACACGGAAAATTTCTGATTGGCTAAAACACATAACGTCATAGTTTCCAAGCACATGACTGCGATACCCGCGTAATATTACTGCAGCGTCATCGTGGCTCGCCTCAGTGCCAACTCACGTCCGTACGCATTTCAATGATGATAATTTTATGTTAAAAAAAAACGAGTCAAAACACTCTATAAATATAACTAGAAGCGTTCGTCTTGAGCCTCCTATAAAACCTTCAAATAATTTATATTAAAACATTTGAGGGTTCTTTAAAATTTTTCTCGTATGTCATTGCCAATCCATTTATTCACGCGATCTCTGTCCTGGACGTGTCTGTTCATGTGACAAACACAAACCGCAATCTTAACTTCATATGTTCAAGCCAACGCGTACTTTCTTTGTATTACATAGATAAGGGTGTTTCGAAAATAAAATTAGACGAAAAACAAAGGAATGACGTCAGCGATATCTTCACTAAAGAGAATATGGAAAATATGTCACTCGTAACCTGGATGTAGTTTCATATGAAATCTACGAGTGGCGTATTTTTCAGTAAAACGCTCATATCTATGTAATAAAAAAAACTATTTACTTAAGTGCTCCATTTTAATGAAATACCTGGGAGTTACTGGGCAAATACTGCTGGGTCCAAAACCTACTGGTCCATTTTGTGCCATATCTGCAACAAAAAATTACCCAGTTAAACAAATTTTGGGTTTGCCCAAGAAAGGTTTAATCATAATTATTTAGACTTTTCAACACTTTAATAAAAATTACGAACCGACGATCAAAATCATTATGAAGAAAACATCTAATCTCAAATTTATGGAAAGGAGTGCGAGATGCACCATAAGCGAGTGACAAAATGAGACAGTTTTCTATTAAGTCAGTAAATTTATGAAAAAAGAAAAACTATGACTTCTGAGGTTTACAAATAGATGCATGGGTGTGAGGGTGTATTGCAAATCTAAACTTGGGTTAAAGTACCTATATCGCTTTTTGTGGCTAGTGCCACGTAAGAGGCCAAGCCACCATGCTATCGCCTTGGGTGAGTAAGTGTAACTCGGGTTTTAATCGTACTTCCCGATCGCTGTGATCGTCTTATCAACCTACCCCTCCCTCATGACTGTTGAAATCTACCTTACCTACCCCTCTTCGTATATTCTACCATAACACTTCCTGGTGTCCATTTGCTTTGCCCTTGTATTTATACTAAAAAAATGTAGTCTGTTCATGCATGTGGGATCCAATGACAAAATAAAGGTGTCTATTGTTTTATGATTACTCGTGGCCAGACCGTAGGCCTGAAGCAGAAAAGATAGTCGAACAAATACTCAAATACCGGTCGCTGGGATCGAACTGGGGAGCATGTTTTCGGAAGACAGAGATCTCACCAACTGCGCAAACCATGCCTGCCCTTGTGATTTCTAAATTCTGCATCCGTCTTCTCGTTATTAAATGTTCTCATTCATTATGTGGCCAGCCTGTTCGTCTATTTGTAACAAATCACTCGCGCGATTTTCAATTGCAAAAATATAACCGTTGACGTCCAAAGCTATATCTACTTCTGGAACTTTTCTTTTTTCGTACTTGTTATTCGAGTCTGAAATTATTTTAAGATTTACATTAAGAATATTTTGAGGCTGAATTTCTTGTAAAGCTAAAAAACGTGCGAAGCTCAAACGAAATTTGGGATTCTTATCAAAAAGGCTAGTGTGTTTCCGTTTTAACGACCAAAATTTGCGATTTATAAAATTATTATTTTTGCATAGATATCAATATTTTTTATTCTAATAATCTAGTTTTCAAAGGCCTTTTTATAAAAGCGTATATCGACAAGGGTGAGTGTTCTAAAATAGTTTTAGAAATTTGAGCCTAAAGTTCAGCAGCTTATCTTTAATACTGTGAATTTTGTTGCGTTGAACCAGCATAACAGGCCAGAGGTAAAGGCCTCGATACCTGAACCAACCCAACTGGTCGGAGGTCAAGGGTTCGAATCCCTGAACCGTTATAAAAGACCAGGGGTCAAGGATTCGAATCCCTGAACTAGTATAATTCTTGGTTTTCACACAATCCCAAGAGACACAAAAGACAATAGACATAGCGGCGATGTTGGAGTCCCAAACAAAAGAAATAATCAAAATTCTTTTGTTAAGAGTACACCAACATGGACGCCATGACGTCAGGTGAAAACCAGCAATAGACCAAAGGTAAAGGGTTCGAATCCATGAACCAGTATGTCAGGCCAAAGGTCAAAGGTTCGATTCCCTAAACCAGTACAACAGGCCAGAGGTCAAGGAAAAGAGAAAAAAAAAGGCGTCCATTAATAAACTTCAGAAATCTTCTCTACAGAACAACCATGAAGCTCACCTGCCTTGTCGCGTGCTTTATCCTGACTACAACCATTGCAATGTGTTATGGGAAGGCGCAATTCAGCTGTGCTGCGGGGCCTCCTGGGAGATATTGTTTTGATGACCTCTCTGGCTATCACGATTGTCACGTGGAAAACAAAACAGGGAAAATAGTGGATACACCGCATACTTGTCCTAATGGCACAAGGTGTGTATTGTTTAAAGGGCACCTGATCTCAAAATTAACTTTTGATATTTTGAAGTGCATACATTTTAGATCCCGAAATTTAGATTTTAGAGCGATTTGCTGATCTGTATTTTGAAAACCTTATTACAAACATGCTAGTAAAACCTTTAATTAGCAGTCCACCATATTGCACTCTTATCGCGAGCTTAGAACAAGTACCTCTTACATCATAACGTCAACTCAAAAGTTCGCACTGTGTTTGCCACTAGAATTTTCGGAGAAATAATCAAGTAGAGACATGATTCCATTTTTAAAAAGCCATATCTATTTAAAATAATACTCACAAAGGCTTTACAGTTCGCCGAAAAGGATGGAACGTGTCATTTTGGCGTTGTGACGTCAGCCTGTAACAACTTTGTTCGATCGCGGGCTCAAGTATGTCGTTTCTTTTAGTCCTGATCTTGCACATGTGTTTATTTATTTCTAAGAATACGGATCAATGAATCGGTATTTAAATCACTTTTCTAAAATCCCAAAGAACGCATTAGGAAAAATTTAGGCTTGGCCCAAAAATTTTACAAAACTAACGGGAACACGAAATATGTGATTGTATAAAATAAAATTAAAGTGCAAATAATTATGAAATTGGCAGTTCTTACAAAATCCCAGCTGTGTGTCTGCACCTAGACGTTAGCTCGTTTCCCTTAGTTAATATTCCACGAGTTCTGGTTTTCAAATGATATATAATTTCTAGAAATACAAGCATCGTAATTTCAAGAAAAATAAGTAATTTCGAGAGGATTGATTCATAAAATATATGGCTCGAAATATTAAATATTCCAATTTTATTTTCCAGCATTCAAGTTGGTAAACGTAGAGTAGTTTGCGGATTCCATTGCAGATCAAATTGTTATGTAGGCCAACTTTTTTTTTTTTGGTAGATGTGTTTGTTTTCTTGGTCGCTCGTGCTCTGTACAACAACCTTGCCAAAACTACCGATCTCCGCCAGATTTCGCTAAAATCTACACCGTCTACGGTGAGACCAAGCGACAGGTTATAGGACCCATGGGACCCGGTCCAGTCTCCGCCCGACAAACAGATATCTTCCAAAACAAGGATGACAAAAAGTTCCGCTGGAATAAAAACCATCAGAATTTCTATGAATCGTGGTTTTATCTCCCATCTTCCCAAGCGCAAACCTACAACGAGGTAACAATATTTAATGATTATTGCGGTTGAGTTGAATAACCGTAAATATACGTGCGCATCATTTAAGCATTTTCCAATGAACTGCCTAAAATATGAAGCAGCAACATAAAAGATTCGCTCCCGAGATTTCGATGCAGCGCCAACTGAGTTACAAAGCAGCAGCAGTTGCGAGCTGCAGATCAATTTTAGTGGCTTAGTGCTTCACGAACGCGTACCAAGATATTATGGTGATACAGTTTGTTATTAGCAATGATGAAATGATCAAGTTTGTCAGTTACTTACATTGCGCTCATAACAAGTATTGTTTCTTAGGCAGAGGAGGCGTCATTTGTATTTGGAGCTTTAGCTTAGAATCATATTATTGTAAAAGGGCTTACCGACACAATAAGGGTTTTTAAGAACGAGCGAAAATTGGGTCAAAGATTCGGTTTTTCATTTACCCCAACTTCTTAAGGAATAATTAAGAGAAATATGGCCAATCAAAACACATGAATTGTTTTTGTGCTACTGCTAACTCGATCGATGAACTAGTGTAAAACCACAGTAAACCCATACAAGCTTCGAGAATTTAATAAACAAATAGAAAAAATATTTTATTTATTTGAAGTGTAAGGAGAAACAAAGACGGATGGATTTTGATCCTTATCGAGTCAACCAGTTACATTCTCAACACAATTTGTGCCATTAAATGACTTTCAATCACTTTCTACCTCGGCAGGGCAACGGTGGGATAAATTTCAAAGCCTAATATACTCACAATCTCCCAAGAAGTTCTTTTTACACAAAAGGTTTCAAAAGTCCGTTGTAAAATAGCGTTTGTTATCCTGCGTTAGCAAAAATTAGCACAAATTCAATCAAATTACAAATTTTGTAATTAATTATTTTCTTTCCCTGAGTTAAGAGTGAATTGAAAGAAGGAAGTTTATACGAGTTCACAGGCAATCGGCGTTTCCCTTAAAGTAGTGATATGACGATTTAATAAAGTATTCAAGAGTTTTTTGTTTGATATATGAGCATAGAAGATACTTGTACGATACTACTTCAATTTTTCAACAGTATTATATGCGATGGGACCTGGATTACTGTAACAAGACAACAACTAAAAGTCCTCCACTTTTTGGGGTTCCTTCCCACTTCACCTACAATGGAGTCAAAAAGTGTGACTGGACGAGGTTATGTGAACAATGGATGTGGTTCACGGGTGGACGTACACTAGGAGATCCGAGCACAGCCGAGTATTGGTACATATACCAGAATCCTAGCGATCTGCAGTACCAACCGTTCCGCTACGAATACCGTTTCTATGGGACCCCGACGTCTAAGACAAATGTTATATCTAACACCACGTATGTCTTCACTGGAACAGTGAATGATTCAGATTTTGAGCCCCCAACGCAATATTGTCCTGTTTCTGACTTTCAGAACGTTTGAAGACGGTTTGGAGAAGCTTTGTGGTAGTTACGGCTGTTTAGAAACTATTTACTGATTATTTGTGATATATAAAATTTCTAGAAGAATCTAGTTCGATATTTTTTTGTATGTAGAAAGCCTAAACCTTGTAGTGTAACAAATAAGGGATCCTTAGAACTAAATTACTGCTAAATTAGCTAACTGGCGTCTTTTGTTTATGATTCGTAAAACATGACTTTTGTACAACAGAAAATTGTTTTGTTTGATGGCTTAATTTTTACGAAGCAAAAAGTCGGACTAATCTATTTTTAATTATAGAAATACAAAAAAATGCATTTTTGAAACCTCGTTATGGAAGCATATTCTTTAATTTAATACTTATGAACGAGATGCAGCTGGCAAATTTGAATACAGAAAATAAAAATTAAACCACGAAAGAGGTTTATTATATTCAAGACGGAAATTAATTACCGCAAAATGGTCTAAACTTTTGACAATATGTTCTCGCATGCTAGAATACAGGACATTCCAAATATATCTTGGCTTTAAGCTCTAATCATTATCGTTGAACAAATGGTAATAACAATAATACTAGCTAGCTACATAATTGTAAAATGTGAACAAGGGTAGGATGATTGTTCTAATAAAAACTAAAAAATATCTTATTGATTGAAAGGAAATTATATTTAGGGTAATATATCATAGAACTAGACGAAAAGAAGGATTATTCTCACTATTACGACGTGGGCCAAAGAACAAGTTTTCATGGTTGCAAACGTGGGGAAGAAAGGGTCACGTGATCTGTCTTGTCTTTTGCCGTTTTCGTGGCCTTAGTGCATGCACTACGCGAAAATGATCTTGTCAGTAAACCAAAATGAATAGGAGCTCGGTATAACCAATATGAAATGACAGAGGTCCACAGTTGCAGATCGTAGCTTGATCTCAGCTCCTATTCGTATTGGTTCAATGACAAGTAAAATTTTCACGTAGTGCATGCATCAGTTATTCATTTATTATATCTTTATATATATAAATATATATACTATTGTTTTTAAGAATAATTTTTCATAGTGCTCGACTAAAAGGAGCGAAATCTATAAAAGTATAAGACAAAAAACTTTGAATTTGATTCATTGTTTATTACAACGGGCCTGTTTCGTATGGTGACTCACACTCACTATCTATCGCAAATAGTGCAATCTGATTGATTACCGTACTCACTATCTATCAGGTGATAGATAACGTCTGTAGGATGAAAACAAGTAATTCAATATGGCGGCTCATTCCTACTTTTCAGAAGACGTTTTGGAAGAGGAATTAAATGCTCTTATTCAAAAAGCAATTCCAGAGAAAACTAAAATAACAAGAAAATATGGTCTAAAAAATCTTAAAGCTAAGGAAAAAAAGAACTAGAAGTATCACTTTGACAGTCTTACTCGACGAATAGTCGCTGGTGTATTATCAGCATTGGTTCTTTGAATAAATTCAATAATTGATTATCAAAAAAAGTATTGTTCTTTTGCGTCTTCTTCAGAGATTTCTACTAAAACAATTAGAATACTCGCTCTCGATAACTCGGAAGCGATAGAAATTTCGAGCTCATATTTTAATTGTTAAATCTTGGTTGATAGATTTTTACAGATCCTACGTATCACAAGGCATTATTCACACGGTCTTTCCGCAGGGCATCACAGGAAGCCCACTAAATTACAATATGCAAGACAAAAGTACAAAGTACAAAACATACAGCAACATTAGCACGCATGTTCAGTATTTATGCTTGATACTTTATTTTCAGCACGTCACACTGTCAAAACTACATTTTCTTTTACTGCTCATGATCTAACTCACATCCATTATTATTGATTATTATCATTATTATTATTATTATTATTATTATTATTATTATTTGTTTGCTGCGCATGATCTATTTGACATGGAATATGAGTATTTGTTTGCTATATATTTTTAACAGCATTTTAGTTATGTCTGTTTAGATATCTATATCGTGTTGAGGAGGCCCAATGAGTTTAACCGTGAGCCGTGCGTGATAACGGCAAAAAATTTAGCCGTTTGCCGTTATAACACGGAAAAATAAATCCTTAGCCGCAAGTTACAACTTTTAGTGTTAAGCTTGATTTTTCTATTTTTTTGAAACTCCTGAAAGCAAATAAGGACAATAACGTGTACTAGTCAGGGCCATTTAGAGTATTTTAACTCTTCAAGCCTCAAGCCTTTTTGCCAAACATGTAGCCTCAAGGGAAGGGATGGAGAACAAAGGATGTTAATGACGCTGTGACAAAACTGGAGAATAAGATTCACTATCATATGAATAAGTGCATGCCAT